>JAKUCV010005828.1:196267-243921 GCA_028386065.3 Turnera subulata | reverse complement strand
CCTCTCGTTTCGCCCCGATCTCGAATTCGTTTCCCACGGAACCCGAACTATGAACAATACCGACTTAGAATTGACATTCTCATGGCAAAATAATTTATTTCCTCAACTAAAACTCGAAAATACCTCAAGGGTAAAATCGGAATAAATTTCCGAAAATTCCGAAAATCAACTTATGAAAAATTCGGGGCGTTACAGTTCTACCCCACTTAAGAAAAATTTCGTCCTTGAAATTCAATCATCAAGTCCGTAGGTCCTACCACGATAAGTTTCTGGTATTCTCCACTAGGTGTCCGATCCCATTGCGAGATGTCGCTTTTGCCCTTAAGTGGTGTTTCTTCCGCTTATATAAACTGAACCTAATAATTGAGAACTCACACACCACTATGGACTCACCACTAAGATCCCGTACTACCTCTGACTCAGAGGATAACAGTTACATCGGTGGTAGAGCTTTCCCGACAAGCTCCGATGAGGAACCCCCGAAGAAGCGGTTCAAGACCAACATCATCGGCTTAAAAGAGCATATGGTGATTCCCCCAAGACGGCGAAAGAAGCGCATAAGCAAGGAAGGACCTTCTGGTAACAAGGATGCAAAAGATAGGAAAGGCAAAGCAACGGCTGAGGGCAGCACACCACTGCAGACAATAAAGCAGCTGGACACCTCACTGAAGAAGGTCAGCTCAGCGGTGATGCAGATTGAACTGGCCTGTATGGGACTCTCTTCTCAGATCGCGAACATTCAAGAACTTGTAAAAGATCTGAAAAATCATGTAACTCCGTAGAGTGCTTTTCCTTTGTTGTAAAATGTTATGAAATCAATAAAATGAGCTTTCTTCTTAAATCGACATTCTTCTGTTACGAAATCTCGTGTTAAACAGATTAAAAATTCAACAATAAAGGTATGAAATTAATCATAAGGAAATTATAAACGAACTAAAACTCGTTTAATAAAGTCAAAACATTAAGAGATTATATCAAGGCAAGTTTCCATATTCGGCGCCCTAGATCGATCGTGAACATCCTCGATCCCGAAAAACGTATCGTACACAGTTAACGGTGACTTCTGTTAGCCTCGTGAAAAAGATACCCGTTAACTGGCAAGGCGATGATCACAGGAGCGTCCTGTGTCCCTCGTAAAACACGTTACCCACTTGTCCACAATTGTCCGTATGAGCCAAAAATGTCGGTCAAGTCTCGTATCTCTCCACGCTGTCCGAACAGCTGTAAGCTTGTCGCACACGCACTCTACTCGAGGTGTGGTCCACACGGTCTAGACACAACGGTCACGAGTGCATGTGACAAAGATGTAGGAACAAGTCTTAAGGAGACCCAAATGAAATAGCCCGGGAAATTGAAAATTGTAAGGTAGAGAAGGACTGATAACCTCTGGCATTTATTGCCCGAACAACAAACACTTAGCGTGTCGAAGCAATAAATGAGGCAACGGTAAAATTTCAAACGCAGACACTTGAAATTCGAACGTAATGACTACGCTCCTCCTAAGGTTATAAAAGACAGTGTGGTGAGAAGTAAGTCATCAAAGCATTTTTAAGGCAATCCTACGCCCTGACTAAGAATCCTCAAAACTCGAGAAAACCAAACACCTATACGCCCAAACCCAATGCCTGCCCCATCTTCAGTTTTCTTTGTCGAAGGTGCCAACCTTGGCAGAAGGAACCGATTGGCCTACA
The DNA here is from genome assembly GCA_028386065.3 of Turnera subulata. Taxonomy (NCBI): domain Eukaryota; kingdom Viridiplantae; phylum Streptophyta; class Magnoliopsida; order Malpighiales; family Passifloraceae; genus Turnera; species Turnera subulata. The sequence goes on along the minus strand of JAKUCV010005828.1, from coordinate 242,230 downwards.
GCATGGTCAATAAACGTGCCGAAGAACTACTGAACGAGCTCGGCAGGATGCCCCGGCTGGTCTTCATCGACGAGCTCTACTCGTCGCGGTTCTTTGTCACTCCAATGGAAGAGGTGATCTACCTGGAGGATCGCGGCACTCTGAGGACATCTTATTACGGATCGGCAAACTCCGTGATGTTCTTCATCTCCGACAGGCTTCAGGAGTTCAACCTGGAGTCCACTTGCCAGACTGTGGAGCAAGGTGCATACTACCAGCTTGCGATGACGGCCCAAAGCATACCCAGAATGACGCGCTTACCTCCAACTTGGCCCAAGGTACGGCTGCTGGTGTGGAACTGCAGGGGAGTTGCAAGGCGCGCTCAAGAGTTCACACGTACGCTGAGGGACTTGAAGAACCAGTACAAACCGAATATGGTTTTTCTGACGGAGACGCAATGGCAACCTCGGGACGATCACGGTCTCATCCCTCTCCGTTTCCCTCAAGCTAACCGGTTCGAGATTTCTGGCCAGCGCGACAGAGGCGGCATGTGGCTCTCGTGGAGCGACAGAGTCACGGTCAACATCAACAGCGATCCCAACAGCTTCCGTGTCAACGTCGTTCCGAACCGTTAGATGTATTTCTGTTTTTAATAAAATATCAAATCGTTGTAATATTTCCCCTTTTTTTATATAAATTATCAAATATCAAGATCGGTGTAATGTTTCCCCTTTGTAATATTATTGCTAGTTTAAATAATATTTATATTTCTGCTTAATTATGGTATAAGTTTCCACTTATGTGAATGTTCCAAAACAAGCATTGACAACATTTCATTTTTATTAATAATTCATCCTCGAAGTCTTACATAATAACGATAATAATAGAAGAAAATCAACAAAACAAAGTAAAGTGAATTCACTCGAGACATCTCATTCTTTTGGAGCGTCAGCAGCTTCCTCTCGAGTGATAGAGTACATCCTAGGAGTCGCCATAGGTCGAACAGCACCTCCGCGGCCCGGGGCTCCAGCACTCTCTCGACTGCCCCCTGGGGTCCACCACTCTTGTTCGGACCAGAAGGACCTGTACCATTAGCCACGGAGTTCTGTACGGTATACTGGGACCCACTACCTCCACTGTCACGAATCCTCGTGTAACACTCTGACTAGCGGTGTCCCTGCTTCCCGCAATACCAACACATACTAGGAGGTCTAGTCCAAGGGCCCCACCTCTGAGGTCCAGACTGATAAGGCTTTCCTCCCGAAGACTTGCCTGGTCCCCCCTGACACTTCTGTCCTCGGGACTTCTTCGAACCTTGGTAGGAAGAATCCTGTCGACTCATGTAACTTGTATTACCCGAACCAAAATGTTGCTTCTTCTGTTCCGGCATCGTTGGTTGTCTCTCCCGCTCGACTGGCCGGGCCTCCTGCCCGATCAACTGAATCCTCTCAGCATCAAAAGCGGCCTCACAAACAGCCTCCTAAGTCCGATGTCTCCCACCAGCCACTACTATCGCCAACTCGCGGCGTAGAGCGTCAACAAATCGCCTACACTGTGTCACCTCATCGGGCACAAACTCCCTGGCGTAAGAAAGGAGAATACTAAATCGGATCCTGAATGCAGAAACCGACTCATCGGGTCCCTGTCTCACCTCAAGAAACTGCTTCTTCTGGTCTTCCAAGAATCCAACGGTAATGAACTCCTTGTAGAATCTGTCCTTGAAGTCTGCCCATGGCATCACCACTGGTCTAGGTAGGTCCATAACAAGTCCTTGCCACCAGCTCAATGCGTAACCCGTGAACTTGTGTGCCGCAAATCGAGCCCAGTGCTTTGGTGTATACGTGAATTTCTCCAAGACATTCTCCACTTGGCGGAACCAATCATCAGCTACCCTTGCGGTGATTTTCTCACCCGAGAACATCTCAACCGCTGTCTTATCCATGTGCTTGTAACCACTCTCCATACCAGCAACCACAGGTGCTACAACAGGTGCGACCGGAACGGCTTGGGCGCCTTGTTGTTGCTGATGAAACTGTTGGAACTGCTGCCACTGTAGGAAAGCCTGAAACTGTTGTTGCATCGCTGCATCCATACCAGGAGGTACTAATGGCACTGCATTCTGTGCTCCTGCTGCACCAACATTTCCCTGACCATCAGGGACTGGCATTACCGACACAGAGTCGGAAACATGACTAGGAAGTTCATCCAGCCCATCAGCATTGTGCCGGTCTTGCGGTGGATCCATAATGATGCCTATATGAATGTAAAATATGTCAAAATACTTTTTAAATTTCAAATTAGGAAGCCGGTTTTAACACCAAAATTACTTGTAATTTAATGTCACATTTCTTTTAAAGCCAAGGATCTGAAGCCCGCTCCGCTACCAACTGTGGAAGCCCGTACCCCAATTAAATAAAAATAAAATAATTAAATGAAAAAGAGTTACCAAAATACTCTTGAAACCCGGGGTACAAAAACCGATGCTTCGGCATACAAACATTTTCCGTGAAAATATATTAACAACGAGATGCCATAAAAATAAACGAGATCAACCGGCTTAACCAATAACAAGCCATCACGGCATCACGCCGACATAATATCACAAATCAACTCCGGCTAACTGCCGATATAAAGATAAAGTATTTATGACATCTCGAGTTATTTCACATGCAGCGGAAGATGAAAGTAAATATAATACTCAAGAAAGAAAATATCATGCATATGGCCCTATGGATCCCACCAAGAGATAATGCACAACTACCTGCTGAAGTGACTGCGTCTGATCTCCGAGTCGAAGGTATAAGTGAGTCTGCACGCTAACTAAAGTCTGAAAAAAACAACGGTGGCGATTATGTGAGTCGCCTACTCAGTGAACATTAAAAGTCTAAATATACATGAAAGTGAAGTCATGCTCGTAGGGTGAGTAGCTCACGAGCACAAGTACAGCATACAAGCAAATCAGAATCACACACCATCACATAAATGTTTTATTGTATTATAGCTCGTATTGTTTGAGCTCAATGCGTTATCTTATTGTTATCATTATTATTATTTTTATTATTATGGGCCCTCTACTGTGAGTCAAGTCTCGGTAGCGCATCTGATCAGATCAGGGTGTGAAACCCAAATGTCGAACCTCAGAAGGGGTAGATTCTGAGGCCAAAAACCACTGATAAATCTCGAGTGGCCGCTAGCTACCTGAGGGTGCACTCAGACACACCTAACCGGTGCAAGTCTTCCAGGGGTGCACCTACATCCCCTGGGCATGCTAAACAGCATAATGTGACCCGAGGGTACCCAACCCTCCCTCGGGGCTACCAACCGTCACCACAGTAGAATTTAGTATTTTATTCTTATTTACATTTTTTTTTTTTACATTTCGGTTGAGATACATTATGTCTTGCAGGGATGTGTGCACTGTAAGTGTCCCTGTTTCGTCCGGGCCTGCGGCCCATAATCACACATTATCACCAAGGCATATTACATGTTATTTTTCATAGCAGTGTTTCATATAGAAATTTAGACATATGAGATCAATCAGGCATACAATTCCAATCATCGCATGTAGCAAACAAGGCAAGTAAACAAACAAACCACACCAACATGCATTCACAAAACATATATATAAAGACTTGTAATGTCACCTCAAAATGCAAGTTATGACTCCTTCCCGATCCAAGTCTACAGCTCCCGAGGTATCTCCCGTGCCTGAATACCGGCACATAATATAATCACTAAACCAATTTTAGAAGTAAAAATGTGTATGTGTACTAATGGTATGCTCTAATCGAGTAACTCCCGACCCTAACTATCCAATTATATGATTTCCGGGTCTAAGTCCCCAAGGATATTTTCTCTCCGGATTTCGGCCAACCTCGCCGGAACAGTAACTCGAGATGTCGGATCCTCAACCAACTGCCAATACCGAAAACCACAACCCACATTCAATCCCCAACTCAAAACAACAATCACCCATCAGCTAGTTCAATCGCAGCACATCTAAACGAATTGAGAAGGGAAGGAATTACTCACCGGAGAGTTTAGTTAACGCCGATTCTGCCCGCTGCCGGAATCAGGCCTGTGAAAGGCAGCAACCCCAACACACCCGCTCGGCCTCACTTCGAGCACAGACAGCACACACCCATTGCGTCGACCAGCTCACGCAAAGAAAACCACCACGAACAAAATCCCCCCCCCACGAACCCGTCGTCAAGCCACAGCAACCAACACCCAACAAATTCCCGGCCACCAACAAGCCAACAATCAAAACCCACACGACTAAGCAAGAACCCGATTAAACACAAATCAGCCGAGGGACAACCGAAAGAACGAGAGAGATGAAGAGGAGAACGAAGGCAAATGCTTACCAACGATCGCCGGTGCGACAGCTCGATCCAACCCCGAGCCCACCTCGATTTCTCCGTCACAAACTGTCCATGAGCAGCTCTCTTCCCTTACAGACGTGGATGCGGCTACGACTGGAGCAGCGGCTTCGCAAAGAAAAGAAGGAGGGACGACGGCGACAACGTGCGAGTTTGAGGAGGAGAGGACAGTTTGTGAGATGGCGAGATAGAGAAGAAAATAAGAAGGAATGAGAAAAGAAAGAGGAGTAGATTGTGGGGGAAGACAAGAGCCGTAACAGGCATGATTGGAGGTGGGATATGGGGGACAAAACCGTTGGGGTGACGGCGGCTGGGTGAAGGAGCAACGGGCAAAAAAGCAAAGAAAATTTGAAGGAAAAAGAAAAAGATAAGGAAGAAGTAGGCAGCTGGGGTTAGGGCTTGACCCGCCAGCCGACGACGCGTCGTTGGCTTGGCGCGGTCAACCCGCCTCAGTTGACCAGGCCCCCCCTTTTTTTTTTTAAAAAAAAAACCTTCAAAACGACGTAGTTTCAAATGAAACTACGCCAAACCTCTCGTTTCGCCCCGATCTCGAATTCGTTTCCCACGGAACCCGAACTATGAACAATACCGACTTAGAATTGACTTTCTCATGGCAAAATAATTTATTTCCTCAACTAAAACTCGAAAATACCTCAAGGGTAAAATCGGAATAAATTTCTGAAAATTCCGAAAATCAACTTATGAAAAATTCGGGGCGTTACAATTGGTTATATATTTGACATCAGATTCAATACAAATCAAGATTTTTTTTATTATTTTTCTAGAAACCTCTCATGTTACCCATATTCTGGGTATTATTTCCCAAGTATACAAAGATCGCACTTAATCACATGATGATTAAACCGATTTTAGGCTGTGGCCATGCATATTGATAAATAAGAGTTTTTAAAAATATTTATCATTATTGAAATATTACAATAAAAAAATTGAATATTTGTTGTGGATAGACTTGGTAATTCGTGTTGTCCTGTCGGGTTGAACAAGTAAACGGGTTCCGATTCTTCAACCCGACCCAACCTATTTAATAATCGTGTCGTGTCGTGTCCAACCCGTTTATTATCGTGTCGGATACGGGTTGACCCGCGGGTTACCTATTAAATCTAACAAGCATAAAAATTAGTTTGAAATTTTTCTATTTTGCACAAATCCTTGTATTTTTTAAACAAATGGGCATATAATTAGATTTTTTCATATATTAAATAAAATTATAAATTGCAGAATCATAATGTAATGATATTTTAAAGCATTTATAAAATATTTTTGGATAAATTTAGTAACTTTGATCTTAAAATAGTAAAATATTTATACCTTAAATATAATCGGGTCATAAACAAGTATCCATCGGGTTGACGGCTCAACCCGCGACCTGACCTGCTTATTTTTATTATGTATCGGGTTGACCCATTTAATTAAACAAGTTGAAAATTTATGACCTATACCTACTAATTTCGTGTCGGTTTGTTTTGTCATATCCCGTTTTGCCGGGTCTTGTGGACCATTATTGAAACATAACAATAAACATTGTATTTCACTACGTCGTGGGATCTATCTCTATTGGGACTTGGAAGATTTTTCCCATAAACTGTTATCAGCAATATCTAATATGTGTTGCCTGAATCCCGCACCTGCCAAACTTCAGAGGTTTCTCTGCGACCATACCCACCAGAAAAGTCAACAAAAGCCTGCAATATGTTATTCCCGCCAAAACCGAAATTACACTACTTTTGTTGCTCTCACTAATTAATTATTTCCCACGTGCTGGGATCAAAATTAGGTGATGCCTGCCTTGAACCCCCCCTCTCCCCCAACACATATATGCTCGTCGTGGCAATTTTTAATTTTTGTTTTGGGAAAGAGAGGAGTTGGAGTTGAAAACAAAAACATACATTTACAAAAGTAAAAAGAAACCTAAAAAAAAAGATGAAATCCACAATAATAAGTTTGGTGTGATATTATATATATAAAAAATTGTGATGCATGTGCCATAGGTATATTAGTAAGAGATCCTCATATATCATATCTGTAGCATTATTGGCATATAATAATTAAAATAATTTACGCTCAAAAGAAAATATAATTATTTCAGTACCACCACCAGCTGGACCCATTTCTAGGTATTTGGGAAGTCTTTTTTCTTTTATGCTAGTATCGGAATAAGTAGATTTGTTCCCTATACTGCCCTCGATTTTAAAATGTCAGCCCTGTACTAAAATTTTATGGATTTTGGTCCTCGTACTATCTCAAATATATAGTTTTTGGTACTTCCGGCCACCGGCCGACCTTCGGTGACACGTGTCACCATATTAATGGTCCACGTCGAAAAGTGAGTCCCACCAACCGGGGTCGTCCAAGGCTTGACCCGAATCGTCTGAGTGAACCACTAATATGGTGACCCAAGTTGGTGGGAGCCACTTTTTGACGTGGACCACTAATATGGTGACACGTGTCATCGATGGTCGGCCGGTGGCCGGAAGTAACAAAAACCATATATTTAAGGTAGTATAAGGACCAAAATCCATAAAATTTTGGTATAAGGCTGACATTTCAAAATAGAGTGTAGTACAGGGACCAAAAATCTACTTTTTCCGTATCGGAAATCCGGGAAGTCTTTGAATAAACTAATTCTCGCAATGCCAAATTTCATAAGCTGATTTGACTCTAAAAAAAAAAAAAATTCATAAGCTTCCTTCTGTCTCCCTTACCTAGTAGAATAGTCAACAGAAGGCCACAATAAAATAATTCCCGCCAGACTAAGTTACATTTGTTGCTGTCTTTAAAGTATTTCCTAGATGAAAGGAACAGGGAGAGAACACCAATCTGGAAAACATTTTAGTCTTCCAGTAATTGAGAGCTCCTCTGTCCTTTTCCTTCGTCTTCATTCCTTTCCCATTGATATTAAAAGCAGTGATCAGTTCTCTCCTCCTAGTGTTAGTATTTAACTTCACTCCAAAACTCCAATCAAAAAGCCATACCCCAACATATACAACTTCTCCTGCAGCTTTCATCTTCCAATGGCGAAGTCTGGTTATGGTCGTGATGGCATTTACAGGTCACTAAGGCCCACCCCTGTCCTCCCCAAAGACCCAAACCTTTCCTTGGTGTCCTTTCTCTTCCGAAACTCCAATACTTACCCTAACAAGCCCGCCCTCATCGATGCGGATTCATCCATCTCCCTCTCATTTGCGGAGCTTAAATCTGTTGTCATCAAGGTCTCGCATGGATTACGCCATCTGGGTATCTCTAAGAACGACGTGGTCCTCATCTTTGCACCAAATTCGTATCAGTTCCCCATCTGTTTCTTGGCCATCACTGCACTTGGTGCCATTGCAACAACTGCAAATCCCCTGTACACCACATCGGAGCTCTCAAAGCAGGTCAAAGATTGCAATCCCAAGTTGATCATCACTGTCCCTGAACTGTGGAACAAGGTCAAAGACTTCAACTTGCCCGCCGTGTTCTTGGGACCCAAAGGGACTACTACTGCAGCTTCTTCCCCGGAGCCAAATTCAAGGTTCAAGACTTTCCATGATTTGGTGGAGTTAGGTGGGTCTCACACCAAGTTTCCGGCGAGTGACGTGAAGCAAAGTGATGTGGCTGCGCTTTTGTACTCCTCGGGGACTACCGGGACCAGTAAAGGAGTAGTTTTGAGCCATGGGAATTTCATTGCGGCCTCTGTTATGGTAGGGGCGGATGAGGAAGCGGCAGGCGAACGGAATCATGTGTTCCTCTGCGTCTTGCCTATGTTTCATGTTTTTGGATTGGTGGTGATCCTTTACTCACAGCTACGAGCCGGCTACGCGGTTGTATCCATGGGAAGGTTCGATTTTGAGACGGTTTTGAAAGCTGTGGAGAAGTATCGGGTGACATATCTGCCGGTTGTGCCTCCCGTCGTGACTGCTTTGGCTAAACATAGTCTAGTGAAGAAGTATGATCTCTCATCATTGAAGATTATAATATCCGGTGCAGCTCCTCTGGGAAGAGATTTGATGCAGGAATGTTCCAAGAATTTGCCCCACGTAGCACTTATTCAGGTAATCAATCACCTGCCACATACTAAAAAATGCAGCTACCCATTTCAAGTCCTGCTTAACTTGATCTGAAACATACTGCTTTTTTCCTAAAAGCATTGTGATCTTGCTACTAGTTCAATTGTTATCCATGGTACCTTGTGCAGTTGATTAGCTTGGTTGATGTTTCAAATATCAGTAAAAATGGAATTTACATGGCAGAGCAGAAATTTCAATTATTGAATTTTGTTTGTTTGAAATACAGTCACTGTGCTAGTGCTACGTTATTGACAAGAATTTTTTTATCTGATTCAACGTGTCCTCTGTCATTTCAGGCTTATGGTATGACTGAAACCACAGCCTTTGTTTCCTTGGAGAATGCAAGAGTAGGTGCTAGGAACACTGGATCCGCCGGAACACTTGGTCCCGGAATTGAATCACAAATAGTCAGCTCAGAGACTCTGGCGCCACTCCCTCCTAATCAGTTGGGAGAAATATGGGTTCGGGGACCCAATCTGATGCAAGGTGCGTACTGCCCTATTCCATTTGCTTCAGTAATAAGCTTAGGTTGTCACTATATGTGCTAGCCTGATACAAATGGGGGACTAATTCGAGCTTTCATTTCACTTGACCACTATATCTAAAATTCATTGGCAGGTTATCTTAACAATCCACAAGCCACAGAAGATACCATAGATAGAAAGGGCTGGTTACATACAGGAGACACTGGATATTTTGATGAAGAGGGACGATTATTTGTTGTTGACCGACTTAAAGACCTCATAAAGTTCAAAGGTTATCAGGTAACTTCTAGTAATAGGCAACTCTAATAATAAGAGTAAGAAACTGTTTATTGCTTGCAGGAAGCATGCAGTATTGTTATCAGCTGAATGGCTACTGAATTTCTGTTCCATTTGCTCCACTGTTTGTCACCTGCAGGTTTCACCAGCTGAGCTTGAAGGGCTACTTGTTGCTCACCCTGAAATATTAGAGGCTGTTGTTGTTCCGTAAGTTTAATGCACACCATCTATTTTTTATACACATTTAACCTTGAAACAAAATTCATAGATGTTAAGACTTTGATTGCATATGTTGATCTGATTTGCACATTGCAGAATTCCGGAGCCTGTAGCTGGTGAGGCCCCTGCTGCCTTTATTGTGCGCTCACCCAACAGTTCCATAACGGAAGCTGATGTTACAAATTATATAGCAAATCAGGTGAGTCAAAGGAATTGATGATAACTGGCACATTCATTCAACCATCCATCCATCCATGTTAGTGATATCGCTTTCTTTGATTCCTGCAGGTTGCACCATACAAAAGAGTGCGATTGGTGAGATTTGTGAACAGTATTCCCAAATCACCTACAGGAAAAGTCCTCAGAAGGGAACTCAGAGATAAATTACGAGCAGAAGTACAAGAAAAAATACGACAAGCTAAAGCAAAAGCACAAGCACAAGCGAAAGCACGATCTAAGATATAAATCAAATCACCATTTTTTTTCTACAAACTTGATTATCGGGGTATACACAATCTCCATAACCATAATTATTGTTTGGAACCCAATTAAGCAATGGTGACCCTCTCCAGTAGAGGCTTCCGTTTATTGTTCATCAAACATATATGGTGTCGGCGTCGGCTGTGGGTTTTTACCCTTGTTCTTCTTTTGTTGTATTTTTTTGGGATGATCTTTTGTTGTATTTGTATTGTAGCTTTAAAAATAACAGCATAGACGTAAAAACATATATACTTGCCACTACTTTAATGGATACTACACGCATCTTATATCCATTGATGCATCCTTACTGAATTTTATCTATATCTATATTTATATCTGTAATAAAAAAATCTAGTATTAGCATTAATTAGGAATATTATCGACCAAAATCCAATTTTTCTAATCCTATAACAAAAGAAAATTTATATTTTCATGCATTGACCTACTAAAATTTAAAAATTATATTGCACTACATATTAATCGTTTTAAAAAATATAATCTACATGTAAAAAATAAAAAAGAAAGAGAAGAATTAGAGAATTAAGGATGAATGTTACATATTAAAAGTGTTAATGTAGAGGAAACAAGGAGAAGGTTGTATATGGGGAGTATGTTTGTGTCTCTTTTGCTTTTTTTTTTTTTTCTTTGGCACGGGTGTTCTGGGTCAACCCACCTTTAAGGGATAACAACGGCTCAGACTAATCCAGCACATGATATGATTGGAACCATAAATATTCGCGGTACTAGCCCCTTGAGTACTGCATTTCGAAGACTTGAACTCGAGATCCCTTGGTTAAGCTAGAACAACTCCAACCAATAATAATGTATGTCTCTATAAATACTATAACTTTTACAACAACAAGTGTTTGATACACTTAAATGTCTTTTGACGTAAAATTCTTGATCATAAAAGAAGATGCATATTAATTTATTACCATAATAAATGCGGTTAATTATCCATTTCCATATATATAATTTGTATAAAGAAAATGTCATGCTTATTATGATGAAACGGAAAGAGTGCATTATATAGGCAAATTCAGCTAACATCTTGTATGGATGATACTGCATTTCATCCGAATCATTACATTCTCATGGTAGATTTTTTTTCATCTCACTATTTTAAAGACTATTTCCACCCCATAATTTTAAGATTAAACAATTTGTGGTGCTGGATATTTGTAGTTTGATACGTTGTCCTGTATTGGAGAATCACAATATTTGTATTGGTTGTTTTTCTCATCTTTTTGTCAAAAGCTACAAGAGGGATTTTTTTTTTTTCAGTTTGAAACCAGGCCAGTACCGTAGCAGCCTTTGGCTGGTAGTTAAAACTGTTTGGGTGGACTTCCCCATAGAACGAGTTATAGGGAAGCAAATGTTGATGGAGCAGTGGCCCAACATACGGGAGGAATTGCATCGACTTTGGCTTCTTGCAATAAACACTAAAAAACCAAAACCAATGGGATTCACATAAATGGAGCTATTTTAGTCAGATTAAGCAAGCTGCTGACGCAGCATGTACCAAAGACTTTAATTAGTGAAGGTGCATTTCATTTTCCAATGATTTAAATATTGCTGGGGGGTATCTGTGGAACTGATTATTAGGCTTTGCATAAATCCCTGCCTTTGAAAACTCATGAAATTCATCAGTTGGCTGGCGTCGCCACCAGTCAACAAAATCCTGCGAGACTAATAATTCTCGCCAAACCAGCTTACCTGGCCACCTTTTCTTGAAAAAAGAATGAGGAGGGCAGAGCCCAGCCCTTATATATTAAATGGAAATCACTGGACAGGAACAGCAACGGGCATAGCAGCCCCCAACCGAGTCAAAACTCAAAATACAAAAGAGATTGAACACCCGCAGACGGGTCAGCTAAAACATGAACACCAAGAAGACTTTGCTAAATTAACCTGGCCACCTTATTAGAACACTTATAAACTTATTGTTTCTCTTTGTCTCATTCAATGACTCATTTTAGGAAAAAAATTCACCCCACATTTTTTGTCCATTACAAAATTAGGATAGGATTAGATGTTTTATTTCCCTTTGTTCTTCAGTCCTCAATAATGCACGCTCTCTTGACTAATATTTTAAGATACTAGTCAATAATGACAGTGTGTTCTTTTGTCTAATCACCTTAATAGACAGACTTTTTGAATGGAACAATGCAACTGTTATTGCAATAAAAACCGAATACCGAACTTGAAACCATTCCAAAGAAGGAAATACTACCAGTTCCTCCAATTTAGGAGAAGCCGGACGACACATCACTAAACTTTCTACTTTCATCTTCCAATGGAGAAGTCTGGATACTGCCCTGATGGAATATACAGATCGTCAAGACCCACCCCTGTCTTCCCCAAACAACCCAATCTTTCCTTGGTTTCCTTTCTTTTCAGAAACTCAAGCTCTTACCCTCACAAACCCGCCCTCATTGATGCGGATTTATCAATCACCCTCTCATTCGCGGAGCTTAAATCTCTGGTCATTAAGGTCTCACATGGATTACGCCATCTGGGTATCTCTAAAAACGATGTGGTTCTCATCCTTGCACCCAATTCCTACCAGTTTCCTGTCTGCTTCTTAGCCATTACCGCCATTGGTGCTATTGCAACAACTGCAAACCCACTGTACACCACATCAGAGCTCTCGAAGCAGATAAAAGACTGCAATCCCAAGTTGATCATCACTGTCCCTGAATTATGGGACAAGGTCAAAGATTTTAACTTGCCCGCTGTGTTCTTGGGGACCAAAGGGTCTACTACTCCTTGGGAGACAAATTCAAGAATCAGAAGTTTCCATCGCTTGGTGGAGTTAGGGGGGTCTAAGACAGAGTTCCCGGAGAGTAACGTGAAGCAAAGTGATACGGCTCTGCTGCTGTACTCCTCTGGCACTACCGGGACCAGTAAAGGCGTGGTTTTGAGCCATGGGAATCTCATTGCTGCCTCTGTAATGATGACATGGGATGAAGAAGCAGCAGGTGAACTGAACCACGTCTACCTCTGCTTCTTGCCCATGTTTCATGTGTTTGGATTGACTGTGGTTACCTATGCGCCACTTCGATTGGGCTATCCGGTTGTGTCAATAGCAAAGTTTGACATTGAGAAGGTCTTGAAAGCCGTGGAGAAGTATAGAGTGACATACATGTGGGTTGTGCCTCCAGTAATGCTTGCTTTTGCCAAACAGAGTTTGATCAACAAGTATGATCTTTCCTCATTGAAGTTTTTGGGCTCTGCCGCAGCTCCTCTGGGAAAGGACTTGATGCAGGAATGTTCCAAGAATATGCCTAATGTGAAAGTTATTCAGGTAATTGATTCCTACAACTCAGACATACATCATCCAAGGTGAGGTTAGATACCTTCTGCATTTTCATGCGCAACTGGTACAGGATTTTTATCGTTTGATTAAAGTGTCCTCTGTGTAATTTCAGGCTTATGGTATGACTGAAACCACAAGCATTATTTCAACGGAGAATCCGAGAGCAGGCGTTCGGTGCACCGGATCATCTGGAACACTTGGTCCAGGAATTGAATCACAAATAATCTGCCTAGAGACTCTCAAGCCTCTTCCTCCTAATCACCTGGGAGAAATATGGATTAGGGGACCCAATGTGATGCAAGGTAGTTTTCTCCTTAAAATAATGAGAGCTTAGGTTATCACTAGAGTTCTTGATTCAGTGATTAGCTTTTGGTATTGACTATCCATCTATTATTAGCATAATAAACCAACTCGACCAGGATTCATTTAAGTTGACTGCTGTGTTCAAATCATTGGCAGCTTATTTCAATAATCCAGAAGCCACAGAGCAGACATTAGATAAAAAGGGGTGGTTACATACTGGAGATGTGGGATATTTTGATGAAGAGGGACGATTGTATGTGGTTGACCGAATTAAAGAGCTCATAAAGTTCAAAGGTTATCAGGTAAACTTCTCGCAATTGTACCCAAATTAGAGTAAACTACTGAAAATGTTGGTTTCTGGGCTCTGATTTAATTTGCTTCATTTCTTTTTGGTCATAAGATTGCGCCAGCCGAGCTTGAAGGGTTACTTGTTTCTCACCCAGAAATATCAGATGCTGTTGTGATTCCGTAAGTTGGAAGGATACAATCTAGCTTTATATATACAACTTAATTAATTAAGTACATTAAGCTTATAGCAAGTTCTTCCATGTTAGTCTTGATGACAAACCACACTGATCAGCTGAGTTGGACCTTGCAGATTTCCTGATCCACAAGCTGGTGAGGTCCCTGCTGCATATATTGTCCGTGCACCCAACAGTTCCATAACCGAAGAAGATGTTAAAAAATTCATAACAAGTCAGGTGAGTCTGTCAGCCAAGCAAGTTTCTAATCTATATATATATATATTATCGAATCTTAGGAAATGATCAATACTCTCTCCATCCATCCATCTTCTGATTAGTGATGTATATGTGTTGCTTGCTTTAATTGCCGCTGCAGGTTGCACCTTTCAAAAGATTACGGAGGGTGACATTCATAAACAGTATCCCCAAATCAGCTTCAGGAAAAATCCTCAGAAGGGAGCTCATTGCGAAAGTAAAATCTAAAATATAGATCAAATCGTCTTCTTCTCTCTACAGAATTGACCACTGAATTAATTGGAAAAAGCTGAGCAAATGGTGACTCTCGACGGCGGAGGCTTCTTAATTTTCTTCTCTTCTTTCTTTCTCTAAAAAAATATTTTTTTCCCAATCAAACTATTTTTCATAAGCCTGCATCTGGTACAGCCGTGCAAGCTGCTTTTAATTAGCCCTTCTCTTGTATTTCAATTGCTTTTGCTTCCCTTGAGCAAAAACAAAAAGGAGCTGATATTATAGATGTAATTACACATGCAATTACTTCTCTGGATATATACTAACTGCATGTATACATTTAACCATATAATAATGAACATTTTGAAGCTCCTCAAGGTTGGTGCAACGTTATATACCTAAAGTTTTAAGGCTTGAGGTGCTTATTTATTTCAAATAAACATTTGTATCTGAAATCTGAATATATAGGTCAACTTTGCCGAAGAGGCAAATTGATTTGGTTGGCTTGGCAGGATCCAAGAACTCTCTAATGACACAGATGTGGCTAAACGAAAAAAATAAAATCGATATTGGTCTGTTACCTCGTGTTAATCTACTAGACCCCCACAACGCAATTACCGAAGCCAAGCTGATGACAATGTCAATGTGTGATCCTTACTGTTTCACCTACTAGACCCCCACAACGCAATTACCGAAGCCAAGCTGATGACAATGTCAATGTGTGATCCTTACTGTTTCACATATTTATGTCACATCTTGAATTTTGGGCCCTTATTGTCCGGACTACAGAGCTAAATTTCTGCAGTTCTTCAAAGTTCTAAACACATCCGAGAAAACATAAGCTCAAGTTGGCTTTAGGAAAAAAAAAAATTGTCCTGCTCAAGCTCGCTTTACAATATTAGATAACTTTAATAACTTTTCATTCAATTTGAAATAACTTCTAATATTATCTTCTAAATTTATCTTCTCCTTATCTTCTTTTTAATCTTTTATAAGGATAAATCAGATAATTTAAATAATTTTTTTAAAAATTAAATCAAAACTAATTATTTCCTTAAATATTATGCCAAAACTTAACACGCCGCATTAGGTGGGACGGAAGGAGTATAGAACAATTTGGAGAAAACAAAGGAAACGGGTGGTGTTATTCGCGCCCCACCCCCCGAAGTTATAACCACACTCCACTAAACCAATTTAATGGTCAAAATGACTATAATATCTTAATTAAAAACTTCTGTACTCTTCCATTAACTTTTTTTTAAAAAAAAAAATTGGAACTCAAAACTTATTTGCTTCTTTGTACTGTAAAACCAAACCAGCCAAACGCATCGCGAGGAAGGAGGGAGCAGCAGTGTTATTGCAATTTCAACTCTCAACTCTAGATTCTGAGGTGTGGCCATGATTCTAGCCGGCAAATCCTCGAGCAGGTGCAGGAAACCCAAGCAATCTGAGAATAAAAAGTGGAACGTCGTGGCTCTAACCAGGCTAGCACCAGCAGCAAGGAATTCGCTGTTTCGTAGAGACATTCTTTTCTTCATTTGATGGCAAGCAATCCTCTTAATTAACCAGTCATTTTAATTCAATCTAAATACAGAGTTTGGTTCGAAATCCTTACTACAGCTCATGTACTAGCACTTTTCACAAAATAGTTTCATCTGTAGTAATATGTACAGTCCACTTTGTTCTTTACAATTTCTTACCATTCTAAATTTTGAAATCACAGATTACTAGAAATCTAAATCAGATCCAATTTATGGCAACTCCAATCCAACAAACAAGCAAATTCCCAATACCCTCGCCCGCTATGACATCATCAATAAGAAGAAAATCTCAAAGCAAGCGGCGATGACTCCTTACCATCCCCTTCCAAGGATTGCACAGGTAACACAGTATTGAGGATCAAGAGCCCTCCTCTTCCCTCTTGTGCATAAGTTAGAACTGAATCGGCTATGGAAACAATTCAAAAGAGAAGACAGCAGGGGACAACCATGACAGCCCAAGGAGAAAAGACAAACGAAAAGAAGACAAATAGTTGTGGCCATGCCGGGCTCATAGTAGAAAATAAACCGGTAAAATAAGAACAGAAAGAAAAGGTAGTGGTGGAAGAGTGTGAAGAGAGTTAAACAAATAAGTGAAATTAATAAAGTGAGTGCGATTATAAAATAGTGGAGTGCAAATAACCCCACCCCACCCCAAAAGAAATACATACCTGATCAAAGTCAACCTTTCATTTAGATCATACATGTAGATATTGAAGTTATATTTAGTAGTATTGTTGGACTAAAATAAATAGTAACAAAAAGAAGCCTGTCACGACTTAAATGCGTTTTTGTTTCCTTTTTTGTTCTTATCCTTCGTGTATTTTCTATATATGGTTTGGGGGGAAAACTATTTTGAGTAAACTATATATGTGTCAAATACAATAAGGAGATTGTTTGATTTCTAACCGTCAATAACTCCTCTTCCCCTCTAAAAGTTGGACGTAATTGAAGGGATTAAATCAATTGGACAAGGTACATGTTGTTACTTTTGAGCCAAGATCCCATCCCACTTGTTACGCTTTTTAAGTCCAAATAGTGTGGAAGTGAAGCGCATGCAATCGTGATGGATCAACCGATGAAACTGCAGTGGAGGGGACAGTTAAAACAAATTACTAACTCCTAAGGTGATTGCTTGATTAGATTACTCGGCAGGAATCTGATCCAATCATTCCCTTCTAGTGGATGTGTTTGATTAAGCTACGTGAACAGATGGATAAGACATTCACAAACTTTTATGAATTGGGTCCCATGCAGTATCTTTCAGCCGGAGTTTGTCTTCCCTTTCCGCTTTTGACACATTCCAACAAAATCCCAGAAGCGAAGCTGCGTCACGCCAGCATGTTACCAAGTGGGGCATCCTAACTAACAATCTCAATAAAAATCCCAGAATCTCACACAAATTCATTCATTGACACTTTCTTTTGATTTTCATTTCATATCTTCCAATGGAGAAATCTGGATATGGTCGTGATGGCATTTACAGGTCCCTAAGACCATCCTTAGTCCTCCCCAAACAACCCAATCTTTCATTGGTCTCCTTTCTCTTCCAAAACTGCAATACTTACCCGAACAAACCCGCCCTCATCGATGCGGATTCATCCATCACCCTCTCATTTGCAGAGCTTAAATCTGTGGTCATCAAGGTCTCGCATGGACTACGCCATCTGGGTATCTCTAAAAACGACGTGGTTCTCATCTTTGCACCCAATTCATACCAGTTCCCTATCTGTTTCTTGGCTATCACTGCACTTGGTGCCATTGCAACAACTGCAAATCCCCTGTACACCACAGCAGAGCTCTCGAAGCAGGTCAAAGATTGCAGTCCCAAGTTGATCATCACTGTCCCTGAATTATGGGACAAGGTTAAAGATTTTAACTTGCCCGCTGTATTCTTGGGACCCAAAGGCACTACTGCTACAGCTTCTTCCCCGGAGCCGAATTCAAGAATCCAAAGCTTCCATCACTTGGTGGAGTCAGGAGGGTCTCACACCGATTTTCCGGCGAGTGACGTGAAGCAGAGTGATGTGGCCGCGCTTTTGTACTCCTCGGGCACTACTGGGACTAGTAAAGGAGTGGTTTTGACTCATGGGAATGTCATTGCCGCGTCAAAGATGATACCGGCGGATGAGGAATTGGCTGGTGTACGAAATCATGTGGTCCTCTGTTTCTTGCCCATGTTTCATGTTTTTGGATTGGCTGTGATCACTTACTCCCAGCTACGAGCCGGCTACACGGTTGTGTCTGTAGGAAAGTTTGAATTTGACAAGGTCTTGAAGGCCGTGGAGAAGTACAGAGTGACATATCTGTGGCTTGTGCCTCCGGTAGTGCTTGCTTTGGCTAAACAGGATTCGGTTAAAAAGTATGACCTGTCGTCATTGAAGTATGTAGCCTCTGGCGCAGCTCCTCTGGGAAAAGATTTGATGCAGGAATGTGCCAAGAATTTGCCCAATGTGACAGTTCTTCAGGTAATTGAACACATATTTTCATGGTCTTTGGTTAATCTGAAGGACGAGGTGCATATATAGTGCTTTTATGTTTTGCTATCAGATATTTGATTTCGCACAGTACAAAAAATGCAGCAGATGTCCCCGGTTAGTTTCACCTTTTTTGAGAAAACGGACATCTATGGATGTAAAATGGTAAATGATGAATGATATATTAGCTCTATGCAATCACTTCCATGCATAAATCTGCATTTTCCTGTGCAGTCTAAGCTAGAGAATTTTTGTGTACTCCTTGTGGTTTCAGGGTTATGGTATGACGGAAACCTGTGGCATAGTTTCAGTGGAGAATCCAAGAGTAGGTGTTCGACATACGGGATCGGCCGGAACACTTGCTCCTGGAGTTGAAGCCCAAATAGTCAGTACAGAGACTCTCAGGCCTCTCCCCCCTAATAAGTTGGGAGAAATATGGGTTAGGGGACCCAATATGATGCAAGGTATTGGGCTCTTTCATTTTCCTTCAAGAATATGGTTCAGAGAACAACTTTATTTGGTGACGAGTTTAGCTATGGACTGAATAACATGATAGTGGTTGCCTGACAATACCAGCATCTCTTAGTAGAAACCCCTTTTATTTCTAGAAATTGAATGCTCTAATGCCAGGGACATTGACAGTTGTGACTAGACTTCCAGCAGTTTGTCCTGTAAGGTCTGATATTCTAGCAAGTGGGTCATTAAGTGTCTTCTCCAAACAATGCTCCTTATCCTTGCCATTTTGGGAGAATCATGGGGTCCTTTTCTGCAGAACTGCTATTCTGGTTCTAATTTTCACAAGAGAAAGGAAGCACAAGTATGCTGAGTTCTTTTCACTTTCTTTAGACTGATTTTTAAGGGTTGCTAATAAGCGTTGAACTTTTTCTTGCGAACTTAGACTACAAAATTTGCATTAGTAGCAAAAGCTAAATTCGTATGGTTTGCATATGCACAACAGAAATCTGAAAAGTTGTGTGCATGCATATGTAAGCTCTAAAACTTGCTACTCATCGCCTACCAGATTTTTAGCATTGTCATATAACTTTATCATACGGCAGGTGTTCATTTAACTTATTGAATAATGGATCTGATCTGTTGGCAGCTTATTTCAACAATCCAATAGCCACAGAGCAGACGATAGATAAAAAGGGTTGGGTGCACACTGGAGATCTTGGATATTTTGATGAAGAAGGACGATTATATGTTGTTGACCGAATTAAAGAGCTCATAAAGTTTAAAGGTTTTCAGGTAATTTCTAGTGTAGAAACTGATAAGAGGGTAAACACTTTTCTGTTTGCTCTGAACCATAAAAATCTCCTTCCCCTTATTTATGCAAGACTGGTCCTGAGCTACTGAATCACTGTCCCATTTGCTTGATTGTTTCTCACCAGGTTGCACCGGCAGAGCTTGAAGGGTTACTTGTCTCTCACCCCGAGATAGTAGATGCTGTTGTCATTCCGTAAGTCCAACACATCTGTATTACGCAAATTTGAGCTTTGTACAAATTCTTCAGTGCAAGTCTTGATTGCATATGCGCACCATTGAATCTGTTGAGTTCCACCTTGTAGTTATCCTGATCCTGAGGCTGGTGAGGTCCCAGCTGCATTTGTTGTGCGCTCGCCAAAGTGCTCCATAACTGAAGAAGATGTTAAAAAGTTTATAGCAAGCCAGGTGAGTCAGACAGGAAGTTCCATATTCTCTAAAGACTATTAGTTTGCTTGTGGAACTATACTGGAGTTTTAGTCTCTTTTTATTCTGCACGTTTGACTCACATTATCCTTTCCACATGTAACTAGGGTCCTATTTGTACAAAGATGTTTCATGCTTATAGCTTCTATATCGTGATTGACCCTCCTGGTTAAGTAGTGTGGTTTTAATCATTCAAATATGAAACCTCAAACATGATATTCGTGGACCAAATGCATTTAAGCTATTTTCTCTGTCTCAAATAAGCCCATTGTTAACAAATTATGCCCTGCATCCTTACTGAAATCTCTTTCCTTGCTGCAGGTTGCACCTTTCAAAAGATTGCGAAGTGTTACATTCGTAAATAGTGTTCCCAAATCAGCTTCAGGGAAAATCCTGAGAAGGGAGCTCATAGCACAAGTGCGATCTAAGATGTAAATTAAAGTCACTTGTTCTTCCCTGTATAAGATTCTTGTCCATCAAAGACTTGACCTCTGGATACTCAAATCTTTATAATTAGAAGCTTAGTGGTGACTGTCTCCTGCAAAGGCTTCAGTGTTCTTCATCAAATTAAGCCGCATGACTGCTTGAGCATGTCTGCAGCGTGTACTTTTACCCTTTTCTTTGCTTGCATTTCCATTATTTTTGTTCTTCAAAATAATAGCAGAGCTCTGGATCATACTACACTTGTAATTTTAGTTGAAAGAAAAATTATATTTGCAATTGCTTCACCAGTTGCAAACTGCATCTATTATTGTGCTTGTAGCTTAAGATGTACTATATTGATCAATAATTTTAAAGATTTAAAAGGAAGTAATATTCTTGATTGGTTAGTTACCAACGATCTAGTTTAGGTAATTGATCAACTAATATTCAAACCAAGTAATTCAAATTCATGAGCTTAAATTTTTTTTATATAATTGATTAATCTCTCACAAATTTCTCAATGAAATTAAACAAGTCTGAGTTCATGAGCTTCTCAAGAAACACTTAAACAAGCCAAGTATATGAGTTAAACAGGTTTTATAGACAAATTCAACTCATGCTTTACTAGTTAACATAACAAGCCAAGCTCAAGTAAACATAATCTACCATGAAATAACAAGCTATTATAACACAGCAGGGTACTCCCCTTCTTTACCATGAATCGGCTGGGTTGTACTCCTTGAATTAGAGTCCAAAGTAAACATCTGGAACCCCCAAATACAAACATAAACTACTCCATTTTTGGAGAAAATAATACAATGTTCAAATTCCAAATGTCATTTTTCCTTTACCTAAGGGAAAGGCATAAACAAAAACAGGACCAATAGGAAATGCAATTTGACTTATGGACTGCGACGTAGAGTAAAAAAGAAAGGAAATAAGACAAATAATGAGTTGAAAAGTACAAAAGGAAGACGACGATAACAGAATGTTAGGTCATTGGTAGGCTTGTGTCAAAAGTATAAATGGGGTGAGGTCTCGAATTCAAGTCTCACTCTCCTTGACTAGTATTGACTAGTATTGATTAGTTGTGAATATATGACTATATTAAGAATAATTGAACTAGTTAGGTATGTATGAATGTGCAAATTTACTTCCTAAATAATATATAATAAATTAGGTAAATAAATGAATTTTAAGAGGAAAGAAAATGAAATCCTTAAACTAAATTAAAAAAATAAACCTTACTTAGAAAAAGAATGAATTCTATACGATATTTTGTTAACGAAAAACGGTAGGTTGAAAACTAATTCGGCAAAAAGGTTGATAACTAATTAAACTTGGGTAATAAAATTTTCCGAAGTTTTAATTGGGGTGCCATACTTCTGCCACGCTACGTCTCCATAAAACCAAACAAAAAATCACTCTTCATTTTAACCCAAAACCCTCTGTTCTCCATTCTTCTTCCTCTCTCTCTCTCAATTCCAAATGGAGAAATCTGGTTATGGCCGTGACGGCATATACAGGTCTCTAAGACCCACTTTGGTCTTACCCAAGGACCCAAATCTTTCTTTGGTTTCATTTCTCTTCAGGAACTCCAACTCTTACCCTCACAAGCCAGCTCTCATTGATGCAGACTTGTCCTCTACTCTATCCTTTGCACAGCTGAAATCCATTGTTATCAAGGTCTCCCATGGATTACGGCAACTGGGTATCTCTAAGAATGATGTGGTTATGATCTTTGCTCCCAATTCATACCAATTCCCCGTTTGCTTCTTAGCCATCACCGCCCTTGGTGCCATTGCAACCACCGTGAATCCAATCTACACTACCGCAGAAGTGTCCAAGCAGATCAAAGATTCCAATCCCAAGTTGATCATTACTGTCCCCGAGTTATGGGACAAAGTTAAAGTCTTTAACTTGCCTGCTGTGTTTCTGGGGCCTAAAGACTGTGTTCCTCCGGAGTTGAGCTCAAGAGTCAAAAGTTTCCATCTTTTGGTCGACTTAGGAGGGTCTCACCCCGATTTTCCGGCCAGTAACATCAAGCAAAGTGATGTGGCTGTGCTCTTGTACTCCTCGGGCACCACTGGCACCAGTAAAGGAGTGGTTTTGACACATGCGAACCTCATTGCTGTGTGTCTGCAGATCACAATGGATCAAGAAGTGGCAGGGGAATCGCACCATGTGTTCCTTTGTGTCTTGCCCATGTTTCATGTGTTTGGGTTGGTTATCATCACTTACTCGCAGCTGCAAATGGGGAATGCTGTTGTGTCAATGGGGAAGTTTGATTTTGAGATGATGTTGAAGGTTGTGGAGAAGTATAGAATAACACACATGTGGGTTGTGCCTCCGATAATACTTGCTTTGGCCAAACAGAGTTTGGTTAAAAAGTACAATCTTTCATCGTTGAAGCATATTGGTTCTGGGGCAGCTCCTCTTGGGAAAGAATTGATGGATGAATGTATCAAGAATTTTCCACATGCTGCAATTGCTCAGGTATTGAATGAATTAGCGACTTTTTCTGCATTCAAGTCATTTTAACTTTGCTTCAATTAGTTCCAATATGCTCTAATCAAATTACTTCATATGCGTCTAGAGTGTCAGTGTTGGTTTCACCTGATATGGTTAGGAGTTAGGAAGCATTACACAAGGCGTTTATATCCAAGGTGCTAAATGAGTGAGTTTTGTGCTTATATCGCATTTGAAATACAAAGGACAAAAAAAAAGCTAAGCTCCACCTGGCTATGACCTTAATCGGATCCTTGACATTACTTTTCATAGTATGCACAAGTTGATTACCTATCCAAAATTCCAAATCAATCTGGACTCTTCTTAAAACATTTTGCATCAGAATAGCTATCCCATCCGCATGTATGGTATGACTTCTGAAATTTAGTGGAGGAGTGGGTTTGAAGTGGTGAAATGACATGGTAATGCCACATACTAATCTGGCCCTATGACAAATTTTTGCACCTGCTTGTGATTGTTCACTGCATTGTTTCTGAATATATTTATGGTATGAATGATGGCCTTTCTTCTGATGTTGAATGATCTAATGTGATTTTAGGGCTATGGTATGACAGAAACATCTGGTGTCGTCACAATGGAGAATTATAGACTTGGTAGACATACAGCTTCAGCCGGAACACTTGTTGCCGGCGTTGAAGCCCAAATAGTAGGTGTAGATACTATGAAGCATCTTCCTCCCAATCAGCTGGGCGAAATATGGGTTCGTGGACCCAATATGATGAGAGGTAAAGTGCTCATTTGTATGTTCTTCAAGACGGGTTTCTGTTTTCCAAATATGCATTTGTGGAAACAGCACACAATCCTCTGTTTTCTTAAGAAGTTACAACCATAAATTTCTTGAAGTAATATCTTTTACCATGTGCTGCAATTTGTAATTTCCAGATGAGACTCTAGTGCATGACTTACATGGGTAATCGTGAGGTTGGTGAAAACGCCAATTGTTTCAGGGATTCATTTAACTTAAAAACTCCCAATTTTTTCAAAACACTTTGGCAGGTTATCTCAACAATCCTCAAGCCACAAGGCAGACCATAGACAAAAAGGGTTGGGTACATACGGGAGATCTTGGATATTTTGATGACAATGGCCAGCTGTGGGTTGTTGACAGAATTAAAGAGCTCATCAAGTTCAAAGGTTTTCAGGTAGATCCTTGTAAAAGGAAACTGATAAAACGCATAAATCCAGTTTGTTGCTATCTTTCGAGACACCTTTCATATACTTAGTTGGATCCGAGCCTAAAGGCTTACAAAATTATGTTTTCTTTTTGCTTGTTTCATTGTTGTAGGTTGCTCCCGCTGAGCTCGAAGGTCTGCTTGTTTCTCATCCTGAAATATTGGATGCCGTTGTCATTCCGTAAGCTCCATGCATGTTGCATATGCACAGTCATGTTTGAATTCTAAGATTTAGTTTGTTCTTCATTTTCCAAACAATTGATAGTTACCTTCTCCGTGTAGATTTCCCGATGCTGAAGCTGGGGAAGTCCCAATTGCATATGTTGTGCGCTCACCCAACAGTTCGCTGACCGAAGAAGATGTTAAGAAATTCATTGCTGATCAGGTAAGTGACACAATGTGAGAGTGAACATATACCAGCAGTTTATGGACTTTAGAGGTTTTCCTTCCTGATAAATTATAGGCAAGGCGAGGTACAACAATGCACATCTTTTCTTAACTGAATTCGTCCTCTGCTTTTAGGTTGCACCTTTCAAAAGATTACGGAAGGTGTCATTCATAAATGCTGTCCCTAAATCGGCATCTGGAAAAATCCTCCGAAGAGAGCTCATTGAGAAAGTGAAGTCCAAGATATAGAGCATGATCATATTCATATGATTGGTTCTCCTGTTAACATCCATTGTGAATCCGTGACAATGAATTCTTCTTTCTGAAATTTGCATAAATTGCTGAAATCAATATTGTACTTGTCTTCTTCTTGTACAATACTAAAAGGCAGATTATTTGTTGTTTTTTCTTTTATACTGGTCAATGCTGAAGGTGGGACTCGAATTCGAGACTTCACTCCTCTTGCCAATACCAATGAGATTGGTAAAAGGCAGGTTGTCTTCATTATTGTACCTCACTACTTGTATAATTCCAAAGAGCAGACACCGATAATGAATGTATTGGCAGGCCAAAGCAAAATTTCGAATCTATTTATCTTGAACTCTCTCCGTGATGCGCTTAACCAAAGTAGTAGAATTTTGTGCAGCTTCAGCTTCCAAATGGAAGGGATATTAGAATTGGGGAGGAATATTTTGTTTTGCAGGCCTTTTTATAGGAAGGTCTGGTAGGAGGACTCACCACCCTTCCTTTCTGGTCAATTACGATCATGGCGCAATGCCTGCATTAAATCATCAAGTTAAAACGTGGCTTAGCCACTTGTAGACATCCTACTCCCCCCATTTTTTGAAGGATAATTTTAGAGGGTTTGGTTTTGTGAAGATCCATGCTGTATGTAATCATAGGAGTCTTGTTTTTTGGGGTTGTTGGACATATTATACATATAAAATCAATCCTTTTATCAAAAAAAAAACGTACTTAATTAAGTTTTTAAGAATTGATGTTTGAACTTTTACAATTTTTTTATGAATTTGGTATTTTTGAGATGGATTTTACAAGTTGGAAATTTATAGAAATTTTATTGAGCTTGCATTATTATTATATTGGTTCATAATATAAGTTATTTGATGAAATTTTTGCTTAGTGTATCAGAAATATCTTATCGGAACTTTAAGACTACACACACCACAATAGAAGTGAGAATGGTTGTCAAAAATTATATTCAAAAGATAGTATAAACTTCAAAGAGATATTTTCTTTTATTTCTAAAAAAAATCATTTTAAGAATCATTATGACAATAGTTATAACAAAATAGATGACAAATCAAAGATACTATTACAAGTGAGTAAGGGAAGAAAAATTTATACGAAATAATTATAGATAAGTTTGCTATTTATATAAGTGACCAAGTTGTATAAAACTAAGTTAACAAAAGAAAAAAATTATTGTGATTATAAATAATATTATTATTCTTATTTACGAACTAATTAACATTTGAACCTACATTATATATAACATAAAAAATGTAATACAAAATAAAAACTTGTGGATTCTTGTGTAAAGTTACAACAGATGAATGAATAAAGTGGTTAAAGAAGTTAAAGAAAATAAACAGTAAAAGAAGAGTCTTTATTGCTCCTCCTTAGTTAATGTATTATATAATTTGGTAATTATTTTTTATGGTGATAATATTTAAGTTTTTTTAAAAAGAATAATATTATATATGAATATACCACACCACATGCATCTCCTCTTGCGTAACTTAGTATAAAAAAAAAAAAATCAAGTATTTTAAGTCAAAACCTAGCGCCATCGTTCCTACTTCCTAGTGCAATGTCATTTAAGGGCTTGGGTTCCTCTTCAGTGGATGGGATTGAGTGTGATTAGGAGGTGGAACAGCATATGTCAAACCAAGAACCGCCCACTAGCTGCATCCCTACTACAAAATTAATTGCGATTAAATATGAACCCGCCCATAAACCATGCTTATTAACTATGCAGATATTTTCGTGTGATTGGTATAAGATCACATAAGTAGTCAATATGTACTTTTCAAATCAAATTAATGTGATAGAAGAATTAGCACCTTCTCCATTATGTATTTTGACCGGTTGATCATGTAGCCAATCTATCTTCACCAAATCACATTCTAATACACCAAGCACGCTTTTTTTTCGCTTAAATACTCTTTTTCCTCCCCTCTTATACTTCACATTGCATTAAGAAAAAAAGAACAAAAGGCTCAAGAGTCGAGCCTTCGTTGTCGCATCGCATCCAATCATTCTCTCTTGATACAACTTTTCTTTGCTCATTATGCCTCTACAGCATTTTCGTGCTCTCCTCTTACGGTGTACAACAAAAATTTTAGGGTAAAAGGAAGATAAATGACAGCAACTATCCTTCCACACAAGGCCAAGAAAAAATATTATTTATTTTGGTCGAGATATGTGAGGATAACCTGATCGCTAAATATGCTAGGTTTATCATTTATTTATGTAAACCATTAACTATGAAGCTTATTATATTAGTATGCGCGGAAGAGAATGCAAGTTGACAACATACTAATTAATCCATTTGAAATGACTTCAGAATGTTGATTCTTATTTGAGTAAATAAGTTTTTCTATCATTACACTTTGTCAATTTCGTATTTGTTGTCATTCTTCGTTTAATTTCATGCATGTTGTCCCTCAACTTACAATTTACCGGGTCACTGAAGCGCCCCGACCCGTATTTACCGTAACACAGTAAACACGTGCCGAAACTATTCATATTAATAGAATAGACAGTATAACGTGCAAATATTATACAACAGCAAACCATCAAATACAACTGTCACCCACACCCGGGGACCATTATTCAATCCAAACACAGTGCTCACAGCAGCAGCAGATAGTATCAGTAATATATATCACAGGAATTCAGCAATACAGCATCATATATCACATAGCAGCGGAAGACTTATGCACATGCAGCGGAGGTATGGATCCGGAGTCAGGCGGAGAAGAAAGCAGCAACCATCGAACAACGTACCTGAACTACGAAACAACTTAACCTACAGGATGAAACCCCACAGGCGAGGGGTGAGTCCGAAGTGCTCACCGACGAAGGATAAACAGTGATATGCAAGCAACCGTAATACTTAAAAGCAATCACAGACAAACAATAACATATCTCAACAACTGAGCCAAGGCCAAAAGAATATTTATTTTTATTACCAATTTTATCTTCCGGGCCCCCGTCACTGGACAAGCTAGGGTCGTACCTGGTTATCAATTAATTCCGGATGCTAGGTCAAGAACCAATCCACATCTCAAAACCCGGATATTTGGTATATCCAAACCACTGGGTATTCGGTATACCCCAACCTCAGGCAACATGCCAACCGGATATTCGGCATATCCGAGCCACTGGGTATTTGGTATACCCTAACCACAGGCAACAAGCCAAACGGATATTCGGTATATCCGAACCACTGGGTATTTGGTATACCCTAACCACAGGCAAAAGCCAAACAAACCAAGTAACCGACCATAGCATCCCAAAATTAATTTTCAAACCATCGGGTCATACCTCTACTTTCCACATGACAATTATATCATCAACTCAAATCAATTCTAATTTCATATTCCAATTTCTTTTTTCTCAATTTCCACAGTCAATAGTTCAACATCAATCTCAGCATATTATCCACAGAATCAATATCACAGCCCAACGGCAACAATAATATCCACAACAGTCAATCAGCCAACAATCAACAGTTCAGCAGTTCAATCGAACAACAAAGCACACAAAGTATTACAGGCAACATAACAAGGGTTATCCATCCTCACCTTAGCCGATAGTAAATTATGGAATTGTCCAGCAAATTCCAAGTCCGGTTCCTCAGCAAATTGCTCGTTATCAATTCCTATATCAATCAAATAATATGCACACATAAGATGGTATGTAAATGCCATGCTAATACTATATACCGGAAAATAAATAAAAACTCGGCTCGGTTACTCCCCCGGTTAATTCTCCATTATCATCATCATTTACCATTTACTTCAAGTGCCCAAAATACCACATTATACTTACATCTATACCCGGATATTATTCTAGTATAATTATTTCTTAAGTATATACTTTCCAAAATATTATTTCTTCAAATTATTATTTTCTTTCCATATGTTATATACCATATAATATTGTTCCAAAATTAATTTTCCTCTTCATTATTTTTTTTCCAGATTTAATTCTCTCTTTTTCTCTTTTTTTTAATTAAATCGGGCTAGGCTTTACTATACAGCCCATGCCCAAATTCAGCCCAAACCCAAGATCAGGCCCAGGTCCAAGCCCAGACCACAGCAGGCCCAAGCCACGTCCGGCCCAGGACCCGCGCGGCCCAAAGGCTCAGACCCAGGTCACGACCCGACCACTAAACGGGTCAAGTCCTCACGCATCCGGGTCGAGACCTCACGGACGGGCTGCAGCTCACCTCGGTAGTGACGCGGCAACGGCGGCGAGGCAAGCTGGCGGACGGCCAACGCGAGTTGTGTGACGCGGGGACGAGGCCGCCAGAGAGCAAGGCGGCGGCCGGTGGTGTCGAGATGGGGTGCGGACGCGCGACTCGCGACTCGCGAGGGGAGGAAGAGAAATGAGGAGCAGGGGGTCGCAGTGGCCGGCGAGGAAAAGAGAAGGAGGAGGAAGGAAGGAGGAGAGGGAGATGTTGGTGTGGTGGCTTCGAGCGGCGGCGAGGTGGCTCGGCCACGGGAAGAAAACGGGAAAGAAGAGAGGGGAAGGATGGGGGTGACGATGACGTGGCAGTCACCGGTTGGGTGTTGTGTGTTTAATGTGTTTTTGTTTGTTTTGTTTTGTTTTTTTCTTTTTCTTTTCCTTGGCTTGGTTTTCTTTACTGGTTTTGCAGGGTGAGTACGGGAGAGAAAGTGAATAATGGGTTTCTATGTTTTGCAGGGGGAAGCTCGTGCACTAGGAAGCAGAAAAGAACGAGGCTAAATAGGCAGCAAAGTCACTGGTTTATCACAAGTATAACAGGAGATGGCGGCTGAATTATTGAACTTCAATTATGCAGTTACTATACTGCATGTGAAGTGTGACCCACCTGGACCAGAAAATATCCAATATACCCACTTATTTTTATTTTTGGTCCGATAACTCAAGGTTAAACCCGGCTTTTCTGAAGATTCCTGGACCCGGAAAATCCCAACTTTGGTTCGTAAAATCCGCAGAAAAATCCCGAGCGTGGGACAAGGCTCGGTTTTGGAATTCAATACTCGATTTACCATAATTTAATTACCCAGGATTAAAAATCAATGGTAAATTACTGTAAATTAACTTAAACAGTCCCGGTAAAAATGAAATTTTTACCTGGGCTGTTACAGTCACATTGTCCATTTTACCCACTACAGCAGGTCGAATCGTGGTGCTGACACGTGTCAATGGGCCCACATGCTACAATCTTTTTATTCTTTCTTTCATATTCTTTTTTTCCAAGTTTGATTTCTAAAACTCCTTTTTAGTAAATCGGTATTATAATAATAAAAAAATAAATTAATCATAAAAAATATATGATTTTTATTTTCTTGTCTTTTATTTTTAGCATTCTACCCGTTTCTTTAACCATTTTTTTTTTAAAAAAAATTAATTTCTAAAACCTTATTAAATTAAAAAATTGGTGTTTTATTATTTATTTGCAAAAAAATGTAGGGCCTACCCACCAAATAAGAATGAATTACATTTTCTAACCGAATTACATTTATTTTCAAACTGAATATTTTTTTAAATATCTGAATCAAACATCTGGAAAGACCTCTCACAATAAAAAAAAATGTCTCGCAGTCATCGTTGGCATCGCCCACGCCGGCCGGTGACTAGCCAAAAGCTACGAGGCAACACATGGTAGATAAGTAAACAAAAATTAAAATAATGGAAGTGATAAGACCGCGCGAAAACAATAACTGGAGATAAAGTATGCGCATCAAGCAATATTATATCCATAACTATATCGGCGGAAAGAACTATGCATGGTTCAGAGTTAAAGTTGATTACAAAGATGATTTAAATGTTTTTTATATGAAAAGATGGTTTAGATGTTAACTACAAAGTGTTCGTCCATCAGCATATCTCTCTACATACCCAGTCCGCGTCCTACCTAGTTACAAAAACACAGACAGATCATCTCCTTGGACCAAGCATAGCAATAACAGGAAGAAATGGCAGCTGAAATTATTGGTAGCTACAATGGAAGAAATGAAGGAATTTGATGAATCGAACAGTCACCGGGGAGCAAGCCAAGGAGTAGAGGAAGAGCTCCGGCCGGATCTTCGAGCTGAGCTGCTGCTTCCAGTTGTGGATTTCGAGAGCTGGATCTGTCTAGATCCAGTAAATCTAAGCCTGGTTGGGCAAAATCCGAGTAGAATCCGCCAAGTTCTTGAACAATCATTCCACCTCAACTCGCTGTTGGGGAAAATTGGGATTATTCCACCTCACCTCTCCCATCGAGTTGCTGTAGGAGGAGAAGAAATCGCCACGAGCAGCTCCTATATCCAGCAAACGCCACCGCAAGCGAGAGGTGCTTCGGGAGAGAGACAATAATCGGGAAGGCAACGGTTCAATGACGAGTATGCGAGGGGGCGAGCCTTGTTCGGCGACGACTTTTGCAGTTGCAGCTGGTGGTGTTGCTTGAGCACATGAGCGATTGAGTGGAGGTGGTGACTTTTGGGGTGGGTTATGTTTGCTTTGGACGGAGAAGCTTTTTGAAGCACTGGCCAAGCTTCGTGCTTGGGGATGAAGAGAAGTTGCCCCTCACCGGCGCTTTGTTCTTGTTGTGTTGAAGGAGATGAAGCCCTAGAGTATGTGTAATCAAAAGTAAAACGGCCTATTTTAATGAAAAATAATCTATCTATTTAATTTAATAAAAGTTTTAGAAATTAAAATTTGAAAATGAAAAGGGTAAAAAGAATAAACAAGTAGGCAGACCGTGGACCCAACGGGACACGTGTTAGTATTACAGTAAGTTACCGACTATAAGGTGGTGGAGAAAGGATAATGTGCCCCGGTAAAACGGAACTTAAGGGACAATATGTGTGAAAATAAACGAAGAGGGATAACAAATGCAAAATCGTTAAAGTGGAGGGAAAAAAAAAACTTTTTTACCATTCTTATTTTATTTAAAGAACAGTAAGTACATGAGCTAAAGTCGTATCTTACGAGCAATAAGTATAAAAACTACTTCAATTAAAAATATAAGTCACACACCAAGATGGATCAAATGAAGAATCTATATATCTTTGAAGTCAGTTGTGGTGGAAGTCTTCTGCCCAAGCACACTCCTCTTTCCCCTGGAAATCACACATGGTTGGAAGATCTTCATCACAAAAAGCTCAAGCTGTATGGTTCAATTACTGATCTCCATATTTCGCTTCCTTTAGCCTCTTCTCACCTACAAAATTAAGAACAGAAAAAAACTAGCACGAGAAAAACGGTTTCAGGATTAAGAACTTTGCCTGATTAAGAAAACGCAAGAAGAGAAACAACTGATGGCGCATTCACAAGCAAAAGTGGCATAAACTTTCATCCAATTTACGGCTATTGGATTTATGGAACAAAAAATAAAGTTCAATTAGCGCTCATCAATCCTTGCTGAAAAATTCCTCACACGGCTCTTAGGTGATCTAGTAATCTCTTGAGAACCCAATTTTATCTCAGTTTGATTGATTCATTTTTCTTACATAGTTTTCTCTCCCGACCTGAGTGGAGGATATTATGTAAGAACAACAACACAAGTTTATTCTTACCAAAAAAGAACAAACAACACAGATTTCTTCGTTAAATTTCTGCATCGGATGTTATATATGTAATTTAAGCATGACATGAAACCGCAATGCTTTATCCTTACTAATCACCACAACTTCATGGCTAATTATTCTCAAGTTTGATGCCTTATGGATGATGGCCCAGAATATAATATTTCCCATGCAAGCGGTCAGACTCTATGTTAATGTCACTTCTAGCCAACAATTATCTGAAATCGGAGTAGACAGTCTGAAGAAATTAATCGGGTATCTGAAGAAATTAATTGGCTATGCAATTCCTAAACCATAATCTAAGAGGTTGCGTGTTAAAAAAAATTATTCTGAGAGGTCTGTCAGGAAAGACTGTCAATTGATGTTGCAGATCAAGACTTTGCATTCTACTAATTTTTCTATAGCTCAAGCTATATGGCATATGAAAGACAAGAAATCAACATCATGTAATAGCTATGAAACCTTCTTCTTTGCAATTAAGATTCCAGGCTCCAATGATTGACAATTACTCTTAATAGTTTGTTTATCGATTTGAGCCAAAATTTCCATCTTCTCCTTTTATATCAGACTAATTTCCACAGATTCCATTATGACAAATGAGGTTTTTGCATCAATGGAGAGTGGAGACAAGTGTGCAGCTTTCATTTTCACCCCATGATAAGGTTATATAGGAAAAGTATTGATTTTTGAAATAGACAGATAATAAAGAACCAATAAAATAAGAATTTTAAGAGAGAGAAGAAGAGAAAATGGAATCATCAAGCAGAAGAGCCACGGGAATGTAAGCAAACAAAAAAAAAAACCACTAAAACTCGGTAGTATTTGGTAGTAAAACCTCTCCGGTGACTCAAGCTACTAACGTGGTCAACTTACCACCAGGCACTGCAGCTAGAAATTGATCTGTAGGGTTTTCGATTCTCCTACGCTTTGGCCTCTCGCCCACCAATCTTTTGTAGTGCAAACGCAATGCCATTGCCTCACCAACAATGCCTGAATCTTCAGAGAAGTTGTATCTGATAATTGGATAGAAAAGAAATGCCTTCTTTAGCAGTATAAAACGATTCAGTCAATTTCTATATGCATTAAAAATTAGATTATCACGGTTGAATGTACGGAATGAAGCAAATGATGCGAGATCATATGATTAATTCTGTGGAAATTAAATCTTCCCAAGAATGTATGCCCCTCATCTTATGGGAAGCCTCGTGCACTGCCTGATGATGATATATAGAGTACTTTACTGTGTGTGTGAGATAGAGAAGAAGGGGTTGTCACCTTGAGAAGCCCTAATAAGCTAGCCATGGTGCAGATCTGGATATAATGCTGGATCTATACAACCCTTATAGTAGTTCTCTCTCTGCTGTTGGTTTTCACATAACAACACCCCAAATATTAGAAAAATAGGGTCAGATGTGGAGAACAAAGCATTAGATTGTACTTACTGACCGTACACCAACAAAGAACTGCGCATCTAGAGTGGGATTCTGGAAGGATAGGACTGAAAAAAGCCATAGCAGCTGCACAATGCTATGTGGCAAAAGCAGCACCAACATGGCCTTCACCTGCACCTGCACCTGCACCTCTTTTGCTTGTTCCCATTTCCTTTCACGAGCCTGAAGTTAACTTCAGGGCTTTCAGAGGCAACAACAAGTAGTAAGGTGCAGGTGCAAATGCAGATAAAGACAACAGATTGGATAGGGAGTTAATACATGAAATGGTGTATGAACCAAATCTAGGGCTTTCGATATGTTGATGAGAGATAGCTAGTAGCTATCATATATATATATATATATATAGAACACTATAGTTCCCTCGGCGCAAGGACAGAATTCCCTGTAGAGGACAACAGAGTTGAAATTCGACACTTTAATAAAGATGAGAGAAGAAAAAGAGGGCATTCAATTCGGGATTATGCAAGAGGATAAGGATTTGACAAGCACTCAACAATATATTTGAAGCAGTTTCTTCAGTGTGGCCCCGTGGACAGATTTTAACCATTAATCCTATGTGTGCTCTTTCTGTCAACGAGTTTTCGTTTCTTTTTTTTTTCTTGTTCTGCAAAGAAAATCCATCTTTTGGAATCGAATTTAAAATGAATTCAATTTATTAAGAATTATATAATTTGAGCTCGTTATAAAATCAATTCTCGTGTTTGATATGGCTAGATCTTAGGTAAATAACGTAGAAATCTGTTCGGTGTTCGATTACTGTGGCGACATCGTGCCAAAATGTCCATTTGGTCAGGTCGAGATATAGTTTTAAAATGATAAATTGAACTCATTCTTTGTGTTTAGTATAAAATCAATTCTAAATTAAGTTAATAAAATTAACTAATTTATTCTTCTTGTTGTAAACTAATTATTGATACAAAGTCTTAATTTATTGTAATTATATAATATTAATGAAGACTTTTTTGTCATTCTCAAATTTACCAGTCAATTGGAAATAAATTTCAAATTACATCTATTTGATTTAGATCTCAAATATTAGGAAAAAAAATACTAGTCAAATAAGAACGAATTCAATTTACTAATTCAAGTCATCCAAAACTAAATGGGATGTTAAGATCCATTAGTAGATTCATTACGAAAAAATTTTTTTGTCAAAGATTCATTAGGAAAATGATATGTAATTAGACAAGATACTTTATAAATATGATTTGACAATTATTAAGTTTAGCGGTAAGAAATTATATCATATATATTTCCGAAAGAAAACAAAGGGCAAAGACATACAACTATATCAAAATAGAACAACGATTTGTAGAAATTATTTGGGACAACAACCACAATGGAACGATGCATTGTGTATATGGTGTAACATGATGATGAAATCGTTGTACATCATTGTGGAGTGCACAGTGTGTGTGGCCAAGTGAGGTGTGCTAATAACATACATTTTTGAGGTCACAAACAAAGAAAATTAATGGGATAAGAATGATGTTTGTAAACATTAAGATTTTCTCACCAAAATATTTTCTAAGATGGTAATTGTAATGAAAGTTGTCTTGATAGAAGAAAGTATCATAAGAAAGATTCAGATTTCATCAAAGAAAAAAAGGAAAGATTACAGATTATTGGGCTGGGGGTCCAATATTTTTTTTTCTTTTGATTGTGAGTGGGGGTCCAATGGGAGAGTCTTTGTGGGTGGTGGTGGGTGGGGAAAATCGGGGGTATTGAAAATCCAGGGTGGAAAAGAGGATTGAACCTTTGGATATTTATGTGTGCGTTTATGTGGTATTGGGTCACAACTTACAAGGCCACGTGACGAGAAGTCTCATGGGCACGTGGGATTTGATAGGGCAGCGAATGAGAGACTACCATTTGGTGAAATACATCTGACTGTCCACCTTGATGGACTGGGTAGCCTCGTGGCCTCCTCGACCCTCACATCATCCACCATCATAGGGTCATTGTTGTTGTCCCCCCCCCCCTCCTCCAATTCGAGACTCCAGATAGTACTACCACAGTAGCAATCTAGTACTGTTCCAATTTCTACTACTATGGGGTCGAAGACGAACTACTTTACTGCTGGCCTCTGTTATGATTATGTACTACCCTTTTTTCTGCATAAATAGAGTTGTCCTTTCAGTTTCACCAATGTTTAGGAATTATACCCACCACCACCACCCCTGTTCCAATTGCTGCTTCTTCTAGTCTCTAACCCTACAAACAGACAGACAACCAAACAAAACACACAGGAAGAAAAAGAAAAAGAAAAAGAAATCCTCTTTATTTTGGACCACCACCACTCTTATCTATATCGAATTTTATGGAAGTCCTAAGAAGAGGGAAGGGAGTTGGCATGTGTGGACTGGAGGTGAGGAGAATGAATTTGAGCAACAAGTTACGAACAATATAGTTAGCATGTGATGTGGTGGATTTTGGTGTTTGTTTTCTTTATTATTCTTGACTAGTCAAGTCTAGGCACTCAACAGCATCATCTCCTCTCGTTTTTCTTTTTTTCTGAAAAAAGACTAGCTAGTCTAGTCCGAATTTGGGTAAATTATCTGTATATGATTCGTTATTTATGGCATATAATGGGAGTGTCACTATCGCCCTTTGGCTTTGGGGCGAGAGACGGCAAAATAAAACAACATTTACCCATCATGACACCTTTCAATCTATAAAATATAAAGTTAGGAGAGTGACCCTATCAACTATTCAACTCCCTCCTAAATTCACCATTGTATCCAACAAACCCAATATCGGCAAAGTTTCAAAAGTAATCGAGCCGAGCCTAGCTCGAAAAAGAATTATTGAGCTCGAGCTCTCGATGAAGAATTAAAAAGTTTGAATTCAGCTCGATTAGGCTCGTTTATATTAAATGTTTATTTAATTTGATAAGGCTCGATAAAATATACTAGTTTGATAAGGCTCGATAAAGCTCGCGAGCTTAGCGAGCCAAATACTGCCAAGCTCGAGCTCAGCTTGTTTGATATAAAAGCTCGGCTCGAGCTCTGCTCGAGCTCGATAATACCGAGCCGAATACGAACTTTCATCAAGCCGATCTCGAATAGCTCACGAACTGGCTCGGCTCGTTTACACCCCTATTCAAAAGTATAAAGAACAAGGCAATGGAAACTGAGAATTAATGAGATATAGGCAAGACGTGTATAAAATGTATAGGTGCAATCTTAACTCAATATTTACATTGCACACTGCTATTCTAGATAATTATTATGAATAACAAATTTTTATGCGAGAATTTAGTTTTAAAAAATAGTTGACAGATGGATATGATATATACCAAACATTTAGTAAAAAAAATATTTGTTTATATAGAAGCTGCATAATGAATTATAATTATTTAAAATAATTATTATTTACTAAAAAAATTAATAAGAAAGTGTTTTATATATGTATGTTATATATATAACAAAAACTTGGAGAAAACAAACTAGCACAAGTTGGCATCCCACTTGTGCCACAGCGACAGTGATTTAGTAGGACTTTCTATTGTCTACCCCCCAATATCTGGGCAGAGCCTATCAAATTGCATTATAATAATTAAATCACCCATTTTTTATTTCCATTTAATGTGTGCCATTGTACTATAAAAATCGCCAACAACCAAACCAGCTCATGCATCATTGTCTCTAGTGCCTTCTTTTTTTTTTTTTTTTTGATAGCGTCTCTAGTGCCTTCAATGTTGGGGTTCTGCACATGCACAGCTTTGTGTAATTTACCCTCGTGCTGTTTTTGTCTCTCTCCCGTCTGTTTCACTTGTTCTTATCTCTTCCATTCTTTAAAAGTAATATATTTCTTTTTGGAACAATCCTTTTAAATAAAATATTAATATGCAAGACCCATTAAATAATTCGGACAAAAGAAAAAAATGGCGAGTTCCCAATTCCCATGTCTAATTGAAATAAATAATTAAAAAATGTAAAACTTCCATCTGATCAAAAATAAATATTTTAAATTAAACTTTGTTTTAGTTTCTCTTCTTGCCAGCACCAGATAGGTCCACCTCGTAAACTGAAAAAACTGTCAGTGTTCTTTTTGGGTAGGAGGCATCAAAATAGTTCCAGGCATTAATTATTTCCAAGCGTCCTACCTGGATACAATTAAGCAGTTTAGCAAAGAAAATAGTTTCAGGGAGTATTTTCCTCCATAAATACTGGAGCATTGTGGGTGATTCTCGGTTAAATTTTTATTATACTTTTGATTAGATCTATATCTCTGGATGTGTTAATATGAACAAAGAATGCTCATTTTCTCAAAAAAGAAAAATTTAAGTTTGGTTACACTTTGAATGGAAATCTTAGTCCATTTTGTTTCATAATAAACAACATCATTATGATAGTTAATCTTATATTATAATCAACCAAATAACAAAATTACCACTATCCCAATTTCAAATAGTACTAAACATAGCCTAAATATATTGCCTATAGATAAAAAGTACGTGTAGTCCGGTAGATTATTATTATTATTATTATTTGTTTCCTTTTGGTTCAGGTCTGAGGGATGATTGATTGTATGTTGTCATCGATAAAATCTCCAAATAGAATCCATGGGTCCTAGAAGATTCAAAGACTGTGGCGTTGCACTGTCTACCATCTTTCGTGTCTTCAATTTCTTGGGAAACTCGGCGAAATAGATGGGCCGAGCTTTCGGGTTCATGGATTCCCTTCGGTCATGCACATAAAAGAAGTGTTAACTGGTGGGTTTCTTTTAATGGTTTTCCTGCATTAAAGAAGAGCCCAATCCAAAGGAAATAAACTATTTTATGCAACATGTACGGGGGCATCGGCTCCCCTGCAACATCCCAATCAACAGAATCCAGAGGACCCGACTCCCTCTCTAAAATTTTCAAAAGAAGAAATGTAAGAAAATAATTTTTTCATCATACTATTAAATAATTAACTTTATTTTTTATATAATTAACTCTGGGTATTCAGGGTAAAGGATGGGGAAGCCAAGCAATAATAAGAGTAATAATAATAGTAATTAACTTTGCTTTTTATTCAAATATAGCACAATTAGGCCGTTTTGCAAACATTCGGTAGCCCATTAAACTAAGTTAAATTGGTGAAATCTTTGGGCCTGCTAGTGATGAGTTGGTGTATTTGTTGGAAAATGTAACCTAAGAATACATAGGAAGTTAGGAACGGCCATAATAATTGGTCTTTGGGCCCATGTTTTCTTTCCGCTGCAACTGGTGCTACTTCAACAACTTCTACTTCATAGTTTATGGGCTTTGACCCACCTCTTTCACCGAAACAAAAAAGTGATCCTAACCCACATACCATACGGTAGCGTTCCTAATAAAAAGGAATTCCCTTTAAAAAGTTGCGACAGGAAGGAACATGATTTTTTTTAGTTGTAGAAAAGTGTAGGTTGAAGGGAGGGTTCATTCCCTCGATTGACAAAGGAACATGACTTTAACCAAAATAAAGTTCTGTTTTTGTATAGTAGTCAAACGGAACCTCAAGTATACAAACTACTAGTTTACGGTAACAATTTTATCGTACATGAAAATTTATATTGATTCATTGTTCAAGAGAAAATAGTGAACATTAGCATCAAAGATTAAGTGAATCTATGCCAAACATTTTTTTTGGTTAAGGGGCATTCTTCATTCATATAAACCGATCAAAAGATCTGTGAATGCATAATTGAAGATCTAATTAAACAAAAACATGATAATAATTCAACATAAGAATTCTTCCAAACCTACTATAGTCTACAAAGAAACACACAGCGACATCTATATCCTTTAAAAGAGGATTTACAACAGCACTTTGCTCTCGCGGACGTCATAATCTATACCGTTTGTGCAACAACCAGCAAGCCAACAGGTGAAGGCGGTGCAAACCTGTAGGGGAAAATGTCTCTTTGTTGGCGAATTTCTACAGTAGACAAAGAATTGCTCTTGAAGTTAAATCTTCCTCCATGGCTTTTGGCTCCCATATTCGTATTCGAATCACCAAAAAAAACAAACTCACAAAAAGTGAGACTAGACCCATAAAAAATGAGAATAAAATAATAAAACTGAAAAACTAAAGAAAAAAAAACTAATTGGTGGGAAGCTTATCGCCGGAAAGAGAGCCGTGACAGCTCCAATATGTAGATCTAGGGTTTTTCCCTAATTGAAAGAGAGAGAAAATAAAACACTTAATTAAAAATTTGTTGAATCTATGGCAAACATTAATATCACATACCAACCTTAGAATAATCGAAACAAAAAAAAACTTAGAATAATCAAATACTACAATAACCTTTCTTCCTTTTTTCTTTCTTGTTTTACAGGCTGGTTAGTGGAGAACTTCAACCAAACCTACCATTAAGCCTGCACAGTCTGAAACAACCCGACCCGAATTTACCCAACAAACAGTAATTATCAAACAACAGTGCCGACACGTGGCACAGACAGTAAATACAACAGGAAAACCCAGCCCAACGGCCCAAAGATAATATCATGTCACCCGACCACGGGTACAACAACAATATTAGCACAGCGGAAGCATTTATAATCTTATAAACAACATATGCAAAACTCCAAATGCAAATTAATGGACCCGAGTCCTGCCGGAGGGTACACAGCAGCGTGCCCCGTACGTTCCTGTACCACAAACAACTCATCCTACGGGATGAAACCCCGCAGGCGAGGGGTGAGTCCGAAGTGCTCACCGACGAAGGATAAGCAGAGATATGTAGTCAACCATAATACTTTCGAAGTAAACACAAACAAACACAACACAAAGATTCTACCAAAACACAACTGAGTCAAGACCAAAAGAATATTTATTATTATTACCAATTTTATCTTCCGGGCCCCTATCACTGGACAAGCTAGGGTCGTACCTGGTTATTAACTAATTCCGGATGCCAGGCCAAAACACAATCCGGGATCAGCATCCCAATATCCAAAACAAACAGGCCATGACACCCAAGAACTAGC
The DNA here is from genome assembly GCA_028386065.3 of Turnera subulata. NCBI lineage: Eukaryota > Viridiplantae > Streptophyta > Magnoliopsida > Malpighiales > Passifloraceae > Turnera > Turnera subulata. The sequence goes on along the minus strand of JAKUCV010005828.1, from coordinate 201,359 downwards.
CTCTAACCATCTAGTCGTACCACTACTTTCCACGTGACAATTAAATCATCATCTCAAATTCAATTCCAATTCCAATATTCTATCCTCATTTATCCAACTTCCTATGATCTCAAGTTATTCCACAGACTCATCTAATCAACAATCTCATATTACCAATTTTTCACAATTAGCAGTTCAACGATTACTCACAATATCCACAGACCAACAACACAATCCAACAACATCAACAACAGTATCCATAGCAAACAAATAACAATCCATAAACATCTCAGCAGTTCAATCAAACAACAAAAATACACACAGTATTACGAGCACGTATCCAAGGTTATCCATCCTCACCTGATGTGTCTCTGAAACCGACATCTGGTCAAACCTCGTTACCCTATATGTATGTATAGAAACACAATAATCACTTATAATGCACAACAAAATGATTATGCATGATACCGGTTTAACTTTTATTAGACGGCTTTTCTGTTCATTTTAGTATCTCCATAATTATCTTATTACCAAACAGTTCTTCCAACTTGGTGGTAATTAATTTAATCCAACGGTTATATCAAGTATACTTGATTAAATAAAAAACCGAAACCTAGCGCCCAAGCCGATATCCCGGCCGTTAGGTCGCTTATGACAAGAAAACATGTATATACACAGATATGTTGTATAAATTATATTTGGTAATATATCAAAGTAAATAATATTTCATAAGTACTTATCCCCGATAAAATAATAATAATAGTAACAACCATATATACGCTTAGTAAGAAATGAATATAAAATAGTGGTAACGATAAATACGTCCAAATAGTATATGAATAATATATATCCGATAATAAAACCGTTAAATAGGAAATACCCCCATTGGTAAAGGGGTTAACATAGCTGACATACGGTATAAAATAATTTTAACATGATATATAAAATACATATATGTATAGTATAGATAACGATAATATTGCCATAGCTTATTAAAAATCTAACGGATAATATTAATATAATAGAATAAAACTTGTACAGAGTGAAAAGTTAGATTATTATAGTTTATAGTAAAATTAATAGATCAAAACAATGTAACCGTTATTGAAATGATGTTAATATATAATATTTGTCAAAATAATAATACTGCTGTTATGTTATCAATTAACAAAACATAGCATACTCATAAAATAAATGTTATACGGATTAAATAGCTAAATCTAAAAATAATATCATTTTTAAGCCGTAAATAATTATAATTCATAATAAAATTATGGCCTAATATTATTTAGCCAATAAAAATATCGTTAGTGATATATATATATATATATATATATATATATATATATATTCGAATAAAATTGGTAAATAAAATAGGATATGGGCCTATTATTATTTAGCCGAGAAGAACGAAAATTAAACATATTAGAAACACAATTATAATATTAACTCAATTATAACATAATGAAGTAATTTTAGAAATTAAACCCATGGAACCTTACTTGCGGTTAGTCCATCGGAGAAGATGAAGAATCAACTTCGATTTAAATAAATAAAAGACTTAATTAAATTAGAAATTATGGGCCTTATAATTAACCCAGTTAAAATAAATAAAACCGAAAATTAAATTCAATGGGCCTTTTACGAGCCCAAGTAAACGTAAATAAAACCAAACCGGAAATTAAAATACTATGGTTCTTTTAAATAGCCAATTCGGAAAGTTAAATAAAAGTATCTGTAACTATGAGCATAAAATTAACAAAAGCATAAACTGAATAAATAAAGCAAAACTTAAATAAAAGCATGATTAAATAATCAAAGCATAAAATAAAAAGCATAGGTTAGTTAAATTAATTAATTGTTCATCTAATTATCGTCATATTAAGGTCCTGGTTCGTTATCGTGGCTCGGCTTCGTTAATATGCATATGTCCAAAGGTTCGGGTTTTTACCCAAGGGTCCATTCCGAGCTCGCCGGAAAATTCCCAGGACTGCCGAAAACTCGCAGGATTCCGGCAGGTTACTGTTCACAAAACCGTTCTAACTTCCTGTTGCGGTTCGCCATACATCAACATACCCAACCCAAAATCAACACCTTACTGGTCATCAAATCCGCACCCATATGCGCCATGGTTCACATCCACAGCCAACAAACGAAAGCATGAGAGGATCGGGGTTTCTTACCATAGAACCCACCGGCTTGCGCCCGACAGTGAAGTAGATCGGAGAAGAAGAGGAGCAGAAGTTGAGGAAGGAATCAGAGGAGGTGATCAGCAGCGTTAGGCGGCTTCGAGGAGGAGGAGAGGCATACGGGCAGCAGCCAGCGTGGAGGGGGAAATCGGACCTCTGTGCACGGTGGAGACTCGAGCCCAGTCCCAGGATGGTGTCGAGCTCGTCTTGGGATGGTGGCGGCGTTCGTTCGGTTGCAGCGATGGGGAAGGCTGAGACCGAGAAGAGGAAGAGGGAAGGCGACAACTCTCCCAAGGACGGCGGCAGATCGGAGTGGAGGAGGGGAGATGGGGGCGACAAGCACGGCGGTGCCGCGTTGCAGAGGAGAGAAGGGGGAAGGGAGTCGGCGCCGCGACTCGGTGGCGCGGTAAGGAGGAGCACCAACGGCGGCTCGCTGTTCTCCGTGACTGGTGCGACAGTGACTAGCAGTGGAGGGTAGAGAGGAGTTGCAGAGACGCCTCTCACAGTGGCGCCGTCCGGCAAATGAGAAAATGGTGGAGGCGCATGTGAGGACGAAGGCAGGGGAAGGAAAGGAGAGGTGAAGGAGCTGTGGTAGTGGTGATGGCATGTGAAGGTGGTGTGGACGGTGGGGGTTGTAAGTAGAGGAGAGAGGGGAAGAAAGGAAGAAGCAAGGAGGAGGTGTTGCGGTTGAGGGCAGAGAAGGAAAAGGAAAGCGAGGGGGAGAAGAGAGGCCTGAAAAAAAAATGGCAGGGAGGAGGTGAAAATAAAGGAGAGAAAGGGGAAGAAAATAAAGAAGAAATAGGGAAGAAAAGATAGGGGTGGGGGCGCCGGTTTGAAATTGCAGGGGAAAGAAGAAAAAAATAAAGGAAGAGATAAGGTGTGCACAGGGAAGAGAAGAAAAATCGGGAAAGAGAAGGAAAAGGAAGGAAGAGAAAGAAAGGAAGGAGAGAAGAAAAGACTAGTGGCCACGTGGCAAGTTACGATTGGCCGGTCCTGATTTCCGTGTCGGAATAACGGAATCGCAGGGGTACTCCCGTCTTTTCGATTTTCCGTCCCGAGTCCAAAAATACAACTTGGGTTTGTAAAATCCGATTAATACCCCAGAGCGTCGTCCAAGTCTCGGAATTGAAAATCGAGGCTCGGTTAGTTGTAAAGGAGGCTCGGAAATCCAGAGTAACCCTCAGAATTAAATTCCGAGGCTCGGTTATTCCCGGAAAAACCCTCGATAAAACTCGGTCCGATAGAATTCATCGAATTACGACATTTAAATTTCTTTTTAAATTATAATTAGTAAATTATGCAACAAAAATACTATCTCGGAATAATAATAATATCACTATTAATGTTTGTTAGAAAAATAATAAAAATAATGGTAGCGATAATAATAATAACAACAGTAATAGTTTTAAGAGTAGTGAAAATAATAATAAAAATAATAAAAATTGACTCGGATTGGTAAAATATTTAATTAACAGCGATAAAATTTTATTAACCACTGTAAAAGTCAAAACCGTTTGGTAAAAATCACGAAACTTTTACCCGGGTCGTTACACAGTCACTTCCTAAATCTAAATTATGTTCCTTCTATGTTTCGTAAACGTAAAAAGGGATTTTTCTCCTAATAGGGATTTTTTGCCCGAACTAACCCAGATTTTTTTCCTTGTACACAGTATGCTAATATAGAACATAATTTTTTCTAAAATCGATTATAACTAAATTATGCAAATAAAAGTATCCTAAATAATTTTCGAAACTTCTCGTAACAGCCAAACATGAAATAATAGTGATTCCTCCATAACTTCTAATATATTTTTTCCATATTTTACAAGGTTATTAGATCCAGCTAGGCCATTGATCCATGGCCGAGTTGTGTCTCAATAGGTCTAATCGGTGTTCAACCAATTATGACCAGTATTAAAATTACTAAAGAATCTTCCAAAAGCCCTTGACCCACCAGATTTTGGAGACTGAAATCCGGAGGGGTTAAAGCCCGGATTGGCCTTTGGGTCGTGATTATTCTGGTTTAAGCAATGTTGTTAAACTCAGGCTGGAGATTGAGCTTGTCGGAACATCGGATCGTAGTTTTCCCAAATAAATAATGGTCAAATCCCGGTTCAACCGAAAATTTACAAAGAAATAATTAACCCAAAAACTCAGCCGGATCACAGTTAATTGGGTTCAACCGTTTGAGCCGGTCCAAATTTGACAACACTGGGTGAAGCGCCCCGACCCGTATTTACCGCACACGGTAAACACGTGCCGGAACTGTGACGACCCAACCAATCAAACCCAGTATACAGTGTATAAAACATAAACCCTGGCTCAACAGCCCAAAAATATAAATAACAATATGGCCCTACGGCCCAACATTAGTAACATCATAACTGGCTCAACGGCCCAACAACAATCATAATCAGCACAGCGGAAGACTTAACAAAATGCACAGCGGAAGACTTGAGACTCACATGACAACATATGCAAAGCCCAATGCAACTAATGGATCCGAGTCCTGTCCAAGGGATGATGTCGTAGCCTGTCTGGAATGCAATATACCTGAACAACAAATAACTCAACCTACGGGATGAAAGCCCGCAGGTGAGGGGTGAGTCCGAAGTGCTCACCGGGTAAACCCATAAGCAAATATACATATACAAACACCGTAAATAATCCAAGTCACAACAACAACAATAACTAAGGTTCTCACGAATCTTAAATGACACACTTGTGATTCTAGACACACTATTCCAATTTTATTATCAGGGCCCCTATCACAAGCTAAATGATGGCCGTCGCCTGGTAGTCAAGCTAGCTAGCCCGTGGACCCCTCCCCGGTACCTCCACGTAATAACTGGCACAGACAGGGAGCAGGACCAACCACTAACTCTCCCCCAGTGCCCAAACAATAACAATAACTTGGTACAGAC
>JAKUCV010005828.1:114085-193060 GCA_028386065.3 Turnera subulata | reverse complement strand
TGAAGATCGCAAGGGCAAGGCGATCGCTGGAAGCAGCACTCCGCAACAGAAGCTGACACAACTGAACTTCTCCCTGAAGAAGATCAGCTCGGCGGTGGCGCAGATAGAACTGGCGTGCATGGAACTCTTCCCGCACATGGAAAATGTAAAACAACTTGTAAAAGACCTAGAGAAGCAAGTAACTCCATAGAGAGTACTTCTTCTCCTGTTGTAAACCTATTATGAAATCAATAAAATAAATTTCCTTTTAAATCAAAAATTTCTTGTTATGAAATCTCATGTTTAACGGGAAATAAAACATCTCAAAGTAAAACTAAAATCAACTATAGGATTATAAAATCAAATATAAGAAAATTAAAAACAAAACTCGTTTGACAAAATCAAAACGTAAAGAAATTAAAAATAAACTCATTTAACAAAATCAAAACAAAAAGAAATTAAAATTAAACACGTTTTCATGATCGACGCTCAGGATCGATCATATCCATCCTCGATCCCGAGAAACGTAACGGACAACTAACGGTGACGTCGGTTAACCTCGTGAAAAAGATACCCGTTAACTCGGAAAGCGATGTTCACGGGATCGTCTTGTGTCTCTCGAAAGACACGTTACCCACTTGTTCACATTTTCCGCATAAGACAAAACGTCTGTCAAGGCTCGTATCTCTCCACGATGTCCGAACAGCTGTGAGCTTGTCGCACATGCGCTCTGCTCGAGATACGGCCCCATCCGTCTAGCCTCTACGGTCACGGATGCAAGTGACAAAAGATGCAAGAAAAACATAGAAAGGCCATAAAAGAAAGGACAAGGTAGCCAGAGTGAAAGAAATCACGTGATGAAAATATGCTGAAAAACTCTGGCATGGGTCCGAAAAACGCGTAAAGCAATAAATGCAAGCAACGGTAAAATTCAAAAGCAAGATCTTGAAAATCAAAAACGGTAATCACGCTCCCCATAAGTGTATAAAAGAAGGAGCGGTGGAGTGTAATTCATCAAAAGCATTTTAAAAGCGGACAAAACTCTCAGAAAACAAAACCACAAAACGCTGAAAACCAAAACACCTACGCGTCCGAATCAACATGCCTGCGCCCTCGTCGGTGTTCTTTGTCGAAGGTGCCAATCTTGGCAGAAGAAACCGTCTGGCTTACAGCATGGTCAACGAACGTGCTGAAGAGCTGCCGAACGAGCTCGGCAGAATGCCACGACTGGTTTTCGTCGACGAGCTCTACTCGTCGCGGTTCTTCGTCACTCCAATGGAAGAGGTGTTCTTCCTAGAGGACCATGGGACACTGAGGACTTCCTACTACGGCTCAGCAAACTCCGTGATGTTCTTCATCTCGGATAGGCTTCAAGAGTTCAACCTGGAGTCCACTTGCCAGACTGTGGAGCAAGGTGCTTACTATCAGCTCGCAATGACAGCCCAGAGCATACCCAGAATGACTCGGCTACCTCTTACCTGGCCAAAGGTACGGCTACTGGTATGGAACTGCAGAGGAGTGGCAAGGCGTGCACAGGAGTTCTCACGCACCTTGAGGGATCTGAAGAACCAGTACAAGCCGAACATGGTTCTTCTGACGGAGACGCAGTGGCAACCACTGGACGATCACGGTCTGATTCCACTCCGATTCCCTCAAGCTAATCGGTTCGAGATTCCTGGCCAGCGCGACAGAGGCGGCATGTGGTTCTCGTGGAGCGACAGAGTCACGGTCAACGTCAACAGCGACGCGAACAGTTTCCGTGTCAACGTCGTTGCGAACCATTAATTGTATTTCTTATTTTTATAAATTGTCAAAAAATCAATGTAATATTTCTCTTTTTATAAAATATCAATGTAATATTTCCTTTGTACTTTCAATTTTATCAGTATTAATAATATTTGTATTTTCCGCATACTATGGCATCATTTACCTCATATGTGTATGTTCCGCGACAGCTGGCGTCCCTTGACTGGATCCATAATGCACTAACTAAAATGATATAAAATAAATAAATAAATGGAGCGAACTATGCAAACAAGGACTCAAACACATAAAGACTGCCCAACAAGACCTAACGCCCGCTCCGCTACCAAAATGAAGTGCCCCGACCCGTATTTACCGCACACGGTAAACACGTGCCGGAACTGTGACGACCCAACCAATCAAACCCAGTATACAGTGTATAAAACATAAACCCTGGCTCAACAGCCCAAAAATATAAACAACAATATGGCCCTACGGCCCAACATTAGTAACATCATAACTGGCTCAACGGCCCAACAACAATCATAATCAACACAGCGGAAGACTTAACAAAATGCACAGCGGAAGACTTGAGACTCACATGACAACATATGCAAAGCCCAATGCAACTAATGGATCCGAGTCCTGTCCAAGGGATGATGCCGTAGCCTGTCTGGAATGCAATATACCTGAACAACAAATAACTCAACCTACGGGATGAAAGCCCGCAGGTGAGGGGTGAGTCCGAAGTGCCCACCGGGTAAACCCATAAGCAAATATACATATACAAACACCGTAAATAATCCAAGTCACAACAACAACAATAACTAAGGTTCTCACGAACCTTAAATGACACACTTGTGATTCTAGACACACTATTCCAATTTTATTATCAGGGCCCCTATCACAAGCTAAATGATGGCCGTCGCCTGGTAGTCAAGCTAGCTAGCCCGTGGACCCCTCCCCGGTACCTCCACGTAATAACTGGCACAGACAGGGAGCAGGACCAACCACTAACTCTCCCCAGTGCCCAAACAATAACAATAACTTGGTACAGACAGGGAGCAGGCACCAGCCACTAACTCTCCCCCAGCACCATAATCTAAGACTACCATCTGGCTGTTCCAGCATTTAACTGTGACCTACTAGATGTCTAAGTGTTTCCATTTTATTATTTTCTTTCCCCTCGACTAGTTACTACATTTCTATCATCCAACCATTATCTCATTATCCCGAGCAGGCTCGCAGCCTCTCCGCTCGTCTGTATAATAATCAATACCATACTGTCATCACATAATAGTACCCCCGGTACTCAACTCACACAATTCCACAGTCAACAACTACAATAATCTTACTTATATCCACAATCCCAACATCATCAATTATATCAACAACAATAATAATTACAACAACATCAACGGCAACAATTATCATCTCAATTCAATACACAACAAGCCATACACAGCCACAAAGTTTCATACCAGCAATTGTCACATATAGCGACCAAACAGCAACTTGATATTACGAGATGTATATAAATATTTACTTAACCTCACCTTAGCCGATTACTCAACTTCGGAAACAATGTCCGGTCCGACGTCGGCTCCTCTGGAAACTGCCCGATATCCAACCTATACCACAAAATCATACATACACATAAATGCACATATTCGGTATGCAATGATGCCAATACTACGAAATTACCCATCCCGGTTCTTACTCGATATTATTATCTTTTACGGAAAATATTTTACCGTACGTATTTCCGAATATAATTTCGGTACCATACTTTAATTAAAATTCTTTTCAAAATATTTTCATAAAATAATTATAATCTTCCAAAATAATAATCTACATAAGTTTTCCAGAAAATAACAACCTATTTATAATTTCCATAAAATATTTACATAGTATTTATGTTTTCTAAATATATATAGTAATAATATTTTCCAACACAAAATATAATTAACTTTAATTTCCCAAAATACATATTTATTTACATAAACCACAATCACAATTTCACAGACGAAAATAATATACATATTAATTTACAGAAATTATTTCATAGTACATATATTTTTTTCCAATTTAATAATAGTTTCCTAAACAAAACTTAATTATTTAACCAAGTAAATATATCTATATTTTAACAAAAATACCACATTTAAATTGGAATTAATTTACTCAAAATAACTATATATTTTTTTTCAAAATTGAATATCAGATTATGTTTAAATAAATATATACATAAATATAGTTTTTTTTTTAAATTAAAACCGGACTGGGCTTGAATAGTGTCGGCCCAGACCAAGGCAGCAGACCCGAAGCACAGGCCCGCGCCCAAGACCCGGCCCAACACAAATCCAGCCCAACCCAGACAAAATTCAACCCAGAAACACGACCCGTTCAAACACGCGGGTCAAGCAGGTCAAATACGGGTCGAATAGCTCACCTCGCGGGTTGAGCGGCTGGCGACGACGGCAGCGGCGCGACGCGGTGCGAGGAGGGTGTCGCGAGGCCGGCGAGGCTGAGGCGACTCCAAGGCGGCGACAAACTGAGCGTGGCGGCGTCGGCAGAAGACGGCAGCTGCGAGAGAGCTGGATCCGCGGGTCGCTCGGCGGGTCAGTAGCGCGTGTGGGCGTCTCCGGCAGTGGGAAGCGACGGGAACGGCGTGGTTCTGGTCGCGACGGCTTGGGGAACACCCAGGTGGCGGCGGTGTGTGGAGAAGACGGCCGGAACTCTTCCCCATGTACAGTAATAGAGGGGTGGCGGTGAACAGTGCTACCGGGTTTCTTTTTTTTCAATTTCTGTAATTTCTTCCTTTTTCTTCTTTTCTTTCTTTTTTTCCGAAATTCTTTTTTTCATTTCTTTTCTTTTTTTTTATTTCTTCCTCTCACTGTTTTTTTTTTATGTTTCCTTTTTTTTCTTTTTTTTTCCCCTCTTTTTCCTTTTCTTTCTTTTTTTTCTCTCTTTTTTTTCCTCTTTTTTTTTCTTTTTCCTCTCCTTTTCCTATTCTCTCTTTTTTTCCTTCCTTCTTCTTCTCCTCACCCGGCTCTTCTTCTCCCTTTTATAATTGAAATTTTACTATTAGACTTGTGAACATCAAATAATACAATTCGTCCGTATTACGGGCGAATCCGATCCGGACCAGAAAATAACTGATACCTCCTTAGTTATTTTCCGATGTGATTTTCCGAGAAATTCCGAAAACCGAAAAATACCAACTTAGTTTCGAAAAATCCACGGGAAAATCACGAGCGCGGGAAAACACTCGGATTCGAAAAACGACTCCCGATTTACCTTGAATTAATTACCCAAGATTAATTCAACAGTAAATCACGGTAAATAGACTTTTACAGTCCGGTAAAAATCCAAAATTTTTACCCGGGCTGTTACACTGGGTTTAAAAGATTAGGTCGGGGCGGATTTAATAATAATTATATTTTCTCATTCATGTTTTGACACTCAATATAAGAATCCACATAAATGTATTATTTTTAATTAGATTCTTTGTTTTAGGTATGGTGCAGATTATAATTTTAATTAATTTTAAATAAAAGTAATAATATTACTAATAATTATCATTTTATAAGAGATTATGTAATTTATTAACTTAGTTCCCTAATAATATCACTAATAATTACTAATCTCTACAAATGGCTTGGTCACAATGGCGTTGCCGCAAGCAAGGTTATAAAACCCGGCCCGTCCATTGACCCGTTTCAGTGGCCGAGTTGCGGGTTTAACCGTGGTCTGGTCGGTATTACAATTAATATATAATTTTTTGATAAAAGGTCCAACCAAAAGTCTAATCATGGTATGACCAAGACAAAATTTTAAAATTTTTTACTTTTAACCCGGGAAAAAAACGGAAATGGGTCAATAAACCCGAAAAATCCGGACAACTCGTCATGAACCCGCCGGTTTTTTAATGGATACAACCCGGAAAGGTAAAAACTTGAAATTGTGTCTGAGTCATAATTATCCAAGTTCAACCGGCCGGGCTGGTCCGGCCATGGCAAGCGTGAGGATAAGGTACAGTTTTCTTATCAATTTACAACGAAAAAAAAATGTTCTGGCGTAAATTTGATCCGCATTGGAGAAGGGAAAACAAAAACAAAGAAAATAGAAAAAATAAAAAAGGAAGACGGTTTCAGAAAATTAGATTGCAGTGAATTTAGCAAAACCTACCCCCATGTTTACCTATGAAATCAATCAAAAACGGTTTTTATTTGTTTTCCCTTTGACAGCTGTGAACTGCAAAGTCTGCAACGCAAAAAACAGACACACAAATTACACTTGTCCACCCCAGAATTTTCCAACACACTTGGCCACCACGAAAGTTACAGTTACCGTACCTACACACACATTACACACACACACAAATCACAATCACACATTTCCAATTGTACAGAAAAAAAAAAAAAAAGAAAAACACAAGAAAGGAAGAGGAGGAGAAAGAAAACCCCCACCCCAACCATCATTTTTATTAATTAATACATAGATGATACACCAACCATCCTTCATCATACTACATGTACCAGTACCCCCATACATTGCACATAACCTGGGGGCGGGTACATTAATTTATAACGCTACCACCATATTAATAATCTTGCATCTACATATTAATATGGTATACTATATACATACCCCCATTAATCGTCATCATCATCATCATCTATAGATCATGTAACTGCTCTCCTCCCTCCCTCTCTCTCTCTGCCTGTGTCGTCTGTCACTCTTTTTATCTCTCTGGCCTATAAATAAGCCCTCACACTCTTTCTCCCCACTCCCTCTCCCCGATTCTTTCTCACCCACTCACTCACCTCTGTAGATTGTGAGAGAAAGGAGAAGAGATAATAAACAAACAACTCTAGAGAGGAAAAAAAAAAAAACACTCTCTACTACTCACCCACCCCCATGGCTAAGGTGGGTCTTTTTTTAGTCTTGGCTTAATCATTTCTTTGATTTCTCTGCTTTGATACTACGCTGCGTGTGTGTTTACAGTCCCTTTCACTTTTGTGTTCTGTAATGAAGCATTCGTTTTTTTTTTTTTCTCTGTGTTGCAGAAGAAGAACAAGAACAACAACAACAACGCCGCCAACAACGGCGAAGGAGAGAAGAAAGAGAACAAGGAAGAGAGTCCGAAGAAGGAAGAAGCAGCGGCAACGGAAGGAGGAGGAGGAGGAGGAGGAGAAGAGAAGAAAGAGAAGAAGAAGGAGAAGGACAACAATATCATCTCTGTTGTTTTGAAGATTGAAATGCACTGTGACGGCTGCGCTTCTAAAATCACCAAGCTTGCTCGCTCTTTGGATGGTAAGTTCCGCGTCCTTGGCTTGTCTGATGTCTGTGTTCTGTTTTGATGATTGCCCTGTTTTTCCTATTTCTCTGAGATTCATTCCTTTTTAAGCCATGATATACCCTGTTATGTTTTATATATTCTGGGTTGCTTTTCTTCTGTTTTTAATGGATGGAATTTTTGTCTAAATTATTATGGATATGTCAAGGTGTGGAGTCGGCGAAAGCAGATTCCGGATCAAACAAGCTCACTGTGGTAGGCCAAGTTGATCCCCTGCAGATTCGCGACATCCTTCATGACAAAACCCACAAGAAAGTCGACCTAATCTCTCCCCAACCCAAGAAGGAAAAGGAAGACAATACCAACAAACCCAACAACAACAACAACAACAACAACAACAAGAACCAAACCAAAGATGACAAGAGCAAGAAACCAGACGCCGATAAGAAACCAAAAGAGGTAAAAGGCGCTTTTCAAGGGTCCTGTTCTCGTTGTTTTCAAGGCTGTTTATTTTCTTTTCTCCATGTTACCCAAGCACCACCAGTTGCCCAGTGCTTTCACATCATAGTCATGCACATAATCCTGTCAGAATTTTATTTAAGCGATTTGAAATTTCACTGCCCTGAGCTGTTAACGTTTTTTATTCTCTCTTATCTGATTCAGCGGTAGCGTAGTGTCCTAATTAATATTTATTGTTTGGTGCACATTAGCAAGCTTTTTTGTTTTGTTGTACCTATCCTATTAATCTGTCCGATTTGGTTGTTAGTTGCTTCTTCTTGATTAGATTAAACAAATTGTACCGTTAATTTTTTAATCGTGTAGACTCCGGTGACAGCGGCGGTACTCAAGCTAAGCCTTCATTGCCAGGGTTGCATTGAGAAGATTCACAGAATCGTATCCAAGACCAAAGGTAATTTACTATTTTTATGCAATTCTTTTTCTCCTTCACCCCACAACCCCTCACGTTCCGTTTCCGTAACGCCGTAATTTTTCGTGGGTCTACTCTTATCTATACTATTAGTCTCTAATGCTTGTGATTGAAAAGTCAAAAAAATCGAGAACCCTCGCTTCTTAATGATGATTAATGGTCGTAATTATTGACGATGTTATGTTTTCACACTTTTTACGTTACGTTACCCAGGTGTGCATGAGATGACCCTTGACAAACAGAAGGAAACGGTGACGGTCAAAGGGACCATGGATGTCAAGGCGTTGACTGAGGCTCTCAAGGACAGACTCAAGCGACCCGTCGAGGTTGTGCCGCCTAAGAAGGAGAAAGAGGGCAATGGAGGCGAGAAGGATGGCGAGAATGGCGGAGGGAAGAAGAAGGGCGGCGGCGGCGGAGGTAACCAAGGCAATGCTGGCGGTGGCGATGGCGGTGCTGGTCCTAAGGTGGAAGGGAACAAGATGGAGTATGTGGTGCAACCTGGGTACGGGCCTGGATATGGGATTGTGGGTCAGCCCGTATACCCGTATGAGCTGGTGGGTCGGCCCGTTTATCCGGAAGGGTACGTGCCGGGTCGACCCGTTTATCCCTACGGCTATGACTACGGGTACGGATCATATGGACCGCCTCAGGGTTACTACATCGACCACATGCGATTTAATGATGAGAACCCCCATGCCTGCAGCATTATGTGATGGAAGAGAAGAGAGCCATTTAGTGCCAAATGTTAGGAGGATTTTGGGAATTATAAGATGTAAATAATGGATAGAGTAAGGAATGGGGGCAAAATTTTGGGTTCATGGATGGGAATATTTCATATATATTCATATATTTGACATTTCGATTAGTATGTTTCCGTTTGCTTTTTTTTTTTTTTTTTTAAAAAAATCTACTTTCTTGTAGGGATGTTGAAATTGTGGTAAAATTGGTGGTTTATTTTTGAATATGACATTTGTGTCTTTTATGTTCGATACATAGTTGTCAATTTGTGATGTTTGGACAGTGGTGCTAGCTAGGCGTGGATGTGTAAAAATTGTGGGGTTGTTCCTTTCATGTGGTATTAAATTTGACTAGCAGGTAAAGTGATAGGTGTAGTTGCGAGCAGGTTCAGGCGAGTCTACTTTTGGTGAAACACTGCCATCGCAACTTTAAAGAGGTAGGTATCACTGTTTAAAGAGAAATTTCGAGAGCGAGCCATGGTTGGCCATCAAAGTGTGGGGTTTAAATTCTGATTCATCATAGCCCCACAAAGATATGAACATATGGTTAAGTGTTGAATATCATGTATTCATCGTCTTGGAAGTTTGTGAACGAAAATAGTTGATCTATCTATCCACTAGTCAAAGTTAAATATAGGGAATGGCTGTTTGAATGCCAATTCATAACATAATGGTATTATTGTCAGGAGAATTTAGTAAAATTTGATGAATGCTTGGGTCATTGTAGGCTGAGGCGAATTTACACAAATTTTGTATTGGCCGTAAATTCGTCAAAGGGTTAGAAACATAAATCCCAAATTTTGTACCTTTAATTCTTCATCAGTTGATATATCCCATCTAGGAATCGGAGGTGGGGTTCTTGGAAGCGTGTTTATTTCTATGTTAAACCATTCTGCTTTCAAGAATTTCCTCTCTATTTTTTTTTTTTTCTGGAACAACAAACTCAAGAATTTCTAATGTGGTTATTCCAATCAAGCTTTTGCTGGTCATCAACAGGAGCTAAACTCGTTCTGGACGCAAAGCCATGGCTGGTTCTGTTCTCTGGCAAAAGAATTTTGCGCAATAAGAGCACCACTACCATACCACCACCACAGCCACAGTGTGTGTTTCTCTAATATGTCACTGTAAGGGCAGTCTATAGCAGTGCCCTACCTCCAATAAAATCACAGCAATAACTTTTCGTGCTGTTGAGGTGACACTGGTCCCAGTAAGTACACTAATTTTTATTTCAAATTATATAAAGGACTTTTTAGAGTCATAGGCTTGGGACCTACCAATTATTTGATTAAATTCGGACCATCAACCTGCGATACACGCCTAACTTTTCCTCGCTCGTGTGTCCTTATTATAATTTTTTTAAAATTTCTTAGGTGTCGTTAATACTTGTCCGGTGAGCCAGCCAGCCCAATAGGAGCGGATTTAGTTGTACAAATGCTTCACAAATATAGGCCAAAATATATATATATATATATATATATATATATATATATATATAGAGGTCGATAATCAGGCAAGATATATATTAATCACATAGAAAGAGATAAGAATGCTAGCACCAAATCGCTGCTGTCCTTTTTGTTGCGTTGCTTGTCTTATTGTTTTGGGCAGGAAGGTGCCTAGCTACAAGCCAATTGAATTGAAAACAAAAGCAAATGCATTTTTCAGCGAGGAAGTAGGAACGTTGCTTCTCAATGCTGGTGGTGTGTGACACAGACAAGGACAATGCTTTTCCACACCTGTTTTCCTAGCCTAGCCAAGACTCTTATTTCGAGTGAAAAGTTAATTATTAACAAAAAAAAAGAACCATTTTGCTAGTGATAATCCAATGATAATCCAAGTAGTTACTGGTATAATTTGAATCATAATTGATACCTCGTATAGATTATTACTGCTGCATTTCAACCTGATGAGCACAAAATCCCCGAGAGAGAGGACATGATGACTGTGGAGCCCCATTACTGGTGTACTAGTTAGTACTAGTCACTTGTTGGTATCAGAATTTGCAATAGCATTACACTAATTTGGCAAAAATGCAATATAGCTAGCAGTAGTACCATATCCTAGGTGTCATGATATAGCTAGTGGCAATGCATGTTTTCCCCGGCCCCCTGTACTGTACTGCAATATTTGTAGCTAGAGTTGTAGGCTCTGGTGAGTGATGAGACTTCGCATTTTAGTGCATACTGCTCTTCAGTGGGTGCACAAGAAGAAGACATAATATAGGCCAGGCCAGGGCATGCATTTTGGTGGTTTCCGCCTTGTACAAATTTTGGTTTCTTAATTTGTAAATCTTCTTAATCCATGCCATCTCATTACCATTAGACAAACCATTCTACTAAAAAATTATAATTTTCACTACTTCTATTGTTTTGGCATTGTTTAATTACTGGTTAAATGGCAAGGTGGGATCATAAACAAAATTGTCTATGGAAGAGGAGGTACGCACTACCTTGCATTTGCATTACTAGTCTTTTGTGTCCACGTGCAAAGAGACCCTATCAATGTACAAGGACGTGAGAGAATCATGATTTGCCCATTGGGGGGTGCATGCCTCTTTTAGTCATGTATGTATGTGACGCACACGTACACACATCATGACAATCAATGCCCACATACCATCACCAAGACATATGTATCCCATTGCATGTGACCCACGATACCATACCATGCTTCTTTCCTCCTAATTTCGTAAATTTGTGTCTGCCTTTGTGAAGAATACCCGAAGCTTCCACAAAGAGTGGACGAAGGTGGCAACCAAGAGAAGCACAGCAAATAAACACACACATTTTTAGAATTGGAACTTTTGGTAATAATACCCCATAGGCAAATCTCGTTTGTGGCTCCGCTAACCTAATTCCAAATTTTTCTTTTGTTCTTCTCTTTTTGTTAAGAAAGCAAATGCCTTTTGTTCTTCTCTTTCTCAGCCCTTTAATTATTAGTGAATGCGAAAGCGACATGCGTCGGTGGTGGCTAGAAGGAAAAAAACATACCCCCCAAAAAAATATAACAAGAATATTCGGTCTACCTACACAAACGACCCCAACGACTTGGTGGTCAACTTCCACGAATAATAATTAACAAACTAAACTGGGCAACACTCCTGTTACTTCCCTGCTAATTGCGAGTAGTTTATTCTTTTTTGAACAATCCACATGAATTTAATTATGTATTTCTTTTTGTCAAAATGATTTGAAGTTGGTATAACTTTAGTATATTTGTAGTATTCGAAGAAGAAATATTTTGTGATTAGATTCCAAATCCATGTGATCGAGGGTTCTTTTTAAAATCCTTTTTCCTATAGACGTGATCATTGCATGAGTTCCATCCCATGTGAGCATTAAAGACGTATATCAAGAAAGCGGCTTGTAAAGAAAGAAAAAAAAAAGAAAAAGATTTTATGCACAAGTCTTTTTCACGGTCCGTATACCAATTAACACCCTCAAACGAGAGCAAAAGCATTAAAGATATAAAGAGAGTGAAAATGGAACTTCTTGTTTTGTTTTGTACTATTAAGAAACAGAGAGAAAAAAAAAAAAGAGAGAAGAAATTAAATATGTTTACCATTTGTTATAATTAAGTAATGTATCAAATAATGTTTTCGGATGCTTGTTGTGAGAATGTGGATTGCACAATAATCTTGAATTTCCAAAGGGTAATGATCATGAGATATGCCTTACTGTTACAATGACTGCATTTTTTTTTTGTTGTCAGATGAGAGGAAATGATTCCTAAACCATTATTCCTTGTCAAAACTCAAAACTACTTTGAACGCTCTGGAGATACAAACCTTTGTTCTTTTTCTTCTCAAGAAAAGAATACGTGTCACACACCCAATTGGTGCAAAATTGGTCACATATAATGGTTGTTTTGAAGGCAGAGCACAAGTTTCTTGGTGTATCAAAATGTTGAAGACCAAAATCAGTCTATGGAGATGAAAGAATCTGGGCCATGGTGGGTCGTGACTCGTGGTGCGTCAAAATTTTTGTTTAGGACTTATCCATAGCCATGTGGGGGGCAATGTTGAATTCCCTTCATGATAGCTTACTTTGACTCCCCAAACTTTTTCCCTGAAATAAAGAACTAGAACTTTACGGTTTCTGCTTCGCGAAAGACTCAAAACCCAAGAGTATATTTCTAATCGGCTTCGTATGGGATAATGAACTATACATAAAAAATGTACCATCAGGCCATAATCACACTTAATTATCAAGACATGCACCCACATCTACCCATCAAACCTATGGTGGATTTTAGTCAAGAAACACAATAATACAATACTTACGTGGCTTTAATAGATAATGGCGTCTATTGACTATTATTTCTTGTTGTTCATTCGATCATTTTTCCTCATATATAGACAATTATGTATTATTTTTTTTTTTTGTCGAAAGTTAAATATCATTAATTATAAAATAAAATACACTTGGATAGATGCTAGAGTTGGTAACTCTAGGACTCCAAGAAGATTACAAATATTCAAATAAGAAGAACATAACACAGTGAACATATAGGAGAGACTAAACAAACTAATAAACCGAAGTAAATACTGATACCGGTCTTCCGTGGAGCTTAGAACAACTCTCACAAAGAGAACAACTTTTATTCCCATATAAGGGTACTAGATCTATAGCAATACTAAAAGAGTAAGAAGATGAACTAGAGAAGTGGGGGGGTTCACCATGGATGGTGAAGGAACCATCCATGGCAACCCCCATTTTGAATTTTGAAGAAGAGAAAAACTAGAGAGAAGGAGGAGCCTCTCTCACTAGACAATTATGTATTATGAAAACACATAAGACAAAGCATTCTGCATTTTGTGTTGTTAAACTTTTTTTTCATCATCAATTCAAGTCATGGCCCAAAATATTTTATTTTTTGCCGGTTGGCCCAAAGTATTTTGAGGAATCAGCAGAACCCAAAAAAAAAATATTTTGATGAATATAAATGACATGACCTTTATGAACTGTCATATTGTTGCTCTGCTCTCGTGGATGAGGTCCAACGATTTAAGGTCAGTTAAAAACTTTGTGCATTTTAACCATAAGGCTACGGAGGATGGGCCACCATTGATTTCATAGAACCTGGCCCATAGTCGCATATGATTCGGACCACTTACTGCTGTTAAATGCCACCACTTCCTTCACTCATATG
Source organism: Turnera subulata (assembly GCA_028386065.3). Lineage (NCBI taxonomy): Eukaryota > Viridiplantae > Streptophyta > Magnoliopsida > Malpighiales > Passifloraceae > Turnera > Turnera subulata. Next base: position 179,220 of record JAKUCV010005828.1, on the reverse strand, counting down.
TTTGCGACGAAAAAAAAAGAATGCCAAAACTTCCTTACAATTCCCAACTCCTCATGCTACGGCCAGAGCATGTCTAGCTTAGTGGCATAAGACTTTGGTTGTGGCCAAGGCCACCCGGATTCAAACTTGGGTGTGGGAGGGTTGGGGATTTAGGGCAGCTTTAGGACTGTAGTTGAAAAACAAAAAAAAAAAAAGAAACCCCATCCGAATTATATTCCTTCTTGCTTGACTCTCAAAAAAAAAAAAAAAAAGGTTAGTTACTAGTATTAGTGGTACTGAACTAGTAATTACTGGTTTCCAGAATTTGTATTGCCTAGCCTGTTGGTCGAAAAGAAAAAAAAAAAAGCCTTAGCTTTGCCACTGCTTTTGCTATGTAGCAAAATTTGTCTATTTCTTGTATCCATGGACTCTCGGATTAGAATTAGGTATCACGGAATAGAGGCCAGGAGAAAGATATTGAAAAGTGTAAACATAAGAGATCACAAATACATCATTGGTTTCTCATAGAAAGGAAAAGATATAAACAACTTGGTGTGGAATTTACCTTTGTTTTGTTTCTCAATGATTGAATCAAAATATATATACGTGCGCAAGTGAGAAACTTGATGTGGAAGGTGTTAATATCATGTCTGAAAAAGCAAACCCAGGAGGAGGAGACTTTTGCATGAAATTTGAATCATTTTTTCCAAAGTTGATAATCAATTCAAAGACCTCCCATCACAACACGGCATTGAAAAGTCTTCAAGGCCCTTTTTTCTTAATTGACTGAGACATAAAGTGAAGGACATTTTCACTTTTGAATTTGAAAGGCTAGCAGTAATTGAGGAGGCTCGATTATTCGACAAGCATCCAGCAGCAGAAGTGGATTGGTGATGATAGATGATAAGTCAAGAGAAATCAATAGGAACAGTCAAAAACAATTTCACTGGGGCTTGCATGTGTGCATCGTGGGCTTGGAAAAACTTACCTTACCGCCACAATTTAAAGAAAAGAAAAAAACTCACAAGAATGCCGCCGGTAGAGTAAATAGTAGCTGACGTATGCTAATGCTGTGATAGATCATCTTCTGTTGGTGTTCATTAACTTCTGTAAAGACCAAAAGTCCTCTTTATAGTTCCTATGAACTTAGTTACTAGAATGTGCAGCACCACTTCAATGTTCATTCATTGTTAACAAGATTTACAAGATTTCAGAATGAGTAGGAGGTATGTTCCAGACACACAAGCTAGTGAAAAAGTATATCAGCTATTAACCAACACTACAACATCAAGCAAAATGGGAAAAACCTCTATTGAAAGTCTGGTCGAGGTGCATTGTCATCACCATCAAGAATTAGTTTAACTCCATTGTTCTTAAGCCCGTTAACAATAGCCCAAATCTTTGTCCGGTTTTTTAAACCTTTTTTCTCGAGCTCTTTGTTGACATCACAATGAATTCCTCTTCCCTGTCCCTCTTCCAGACCCTCCACCTTGAGGCGCATAGCCAACACCTCTCCAACGACGGAAGCAGCTTTTGCATTGCAAGACCGACCACACTCTAGTGTGTTCTTGATGGAATGCTCCACTGTTGATGCCGTTGCAACTATTCTCCCATTGTTTCTGTCGACAACATTTGCTGTAATGTATTTCAAGGATATGAACAACCTCAGCACGTATCTCTTCAAAACTGTCATTCTTTTGCTATCCTCCTGATATTTGACAGGACAGTTATGTAATAAGAAGCTTTAAGAACTTGGTCTCCTAACATTAGGTGTCAAGAATAAGATTAGCACCCAAGAGCCAGTAATAACAGTAAAAAATGACACAGCAATGCTTCATTGAGAAATAATTCAAAGAACAATTTTTAAGCTACACAACTACCACCGCAGCTTCAGATGCAGAAAGTCTTATAACAAAAATGATTTGAAAATTTATTGACTCAATTTTCAGATGATCCTAGCGGACAACCCGTCTTCAGATTCTTCTCATGCAATCTACGAAACTCACTGCGTACAGCTATTACGAAAAAAACAAGTCAATCCAATTTAACAACTGCCACAGTTGAACATAGTCCACACCTATTTCAATAAGCTTCTGACACATCCAAGGTATAGATTTTCATGCTTTTTCTCTTCTAAATTCGGGCCATTCCAAGTTGCAAGGTTACAAGATAACTATTACTTGACAGGAGGGAGTTCATGATTTGAGTTTCCAAATACTTAGTCTCACTCAAACGAGGAATACTAACACCTTGAATCAATTCTCCATAGCCAAATTGACATGCAAAACACAAGGGTTTCAATAGAAAGTAACCTAATGTCATGCCAACCAATAGAATCGCGCAGTCAAGCACCACCTGCACACACCTTACCTTTCCTTTAAGCTGGAAAAGAACAAAATAATTGCCCACTTCAACTGCAACTAAAACCACCAACAAAATTGTTAGTTGTCTTTGTCTTGTGAAAAAAGTGCCAATACAAGCCAAATCAGTAACCTACAGACCCTTTCTATAGGAAACGCAAAAAATAGAATCATACGACCTACACTCGCACATCCACAACAGCAGGCGGCACCTAGCGCTAATGATTGATTTCGAGAGAGAATACAGATTGGTTCAGGCAATGAATCGAACAGGTTATTTGCACCGCCGTAGAACCAGTAACTGAATTTCTTATCGGTTGAAGAATCCAATAATCCAACTCCAATTTGATAAACCAGACGAATACAGCAGATAATAAAGTGACAATCTTTAACACAAAGGCCAGCAGTTGGAGGTGAAAGCAATACTTACAGTGCAAAGGAAATAGAAAAGAAAAGCTCAAATGCACGAACGGACAACAAGGAGGAAGAAAGGATTAACAATCCAATAAAACAAATACATTAAATTAAACACCTTCCATAAAACGACTGCGTTTCACCATCTCCCGCAAATTGATTGGACTGGGCCGGTTGCTGTCTCGCCCTAGCTGAAGCCCAAATACAAATCCATTGGAACCACGTCGTCGTTTTGTAGTTAAAAAAAGCCAATCTCGAGACGTAACTGGAAGTGCGGACAAAAACCGACCAGATCACACGACACGACCACAAAAACTGGGGGGAAACAGCCGTACACGTGTGATCACAGAATCCTCAAGCGTGTATAAATAGGAGGATCTCCTCCCAGCACAGACCCCTCTCTTTCCATAACCCTCAATTGCCGGGTTTTTGGTTTTTGTTTTCACTCTTTTTTATTTTTTTTTTCTCCCGTCACCGAACACACACCACAATAAAGGGCAAAAGCGGGCATAACAGGAGGCCCCCCTCAATAAAACCCTAGATCTCAGATCTCATCTTTACCTCCTCTCTCTTAACCAGCAACAGCAGCAGCCATGGTATCTGACGCCAGCAAAAAGAAGGCCGCCCAGAAGAAGGCCGCCGCCGCCGCCAAGCGGGGCGGTAAAGCTGCCGCCGCTTCCGCCTCCTCCAAGTCGGCCGCCGCCAAGACCGCCGATAACGGCAGCAGCGTAGATAAGCTGTCCAATGGAATCGGAAATATGCAGATATCGGATCGGACTTGCACCGGAGTCCTCTGCTCGCATCCCCTTTCCAGAGATATTCGCGTAAGTGTGTTTTCTTTTTGTTGTCTTCCTCATTTGGTTGATGTGTAACCTTTTGTAATATTTTCCTGCCTTTTTTTTTGTTTTCGCGTCGATTAAATCTCGATTTTTCCGGTTTCTCCTCTTCGGGTTAACCAAAGGAAATAAACATTCTTTAATATGTGATTAAATTGACGAATTGAATGATGGATGTGCTACTTTAGTGTTCTTAGTTTCATTTGATTTGTCATAGCTTGAAATTGAGTGGCAGCATATTCATTTCGGGTGCTATTGAGACTGACTAGCTTGATATATATATTTTTTAAATGCACAGATTGAATCGTTGTCAGTTACTTTCCATGGTCATGATCTCATTGTTGATTCTGAGCTGGAGCTTAATTATGGGAGGTTGGTTATTCTTACTGAACCGAATTACTGTTAGTATAGTAATGCTTAGGTAGGTTACCAAGAACTGTATATTGATTGTCGGTCGGATGTTTTATATCTCAGGCGATATGGATTGCTCGGTCTGAATGGTTGTGGGAAATCAACGCTCCTCACAGCTATCGGGTGCAGAGAGCTTCCAATTCCCGACCACATGGATATATACCATCTTAGCAGGGAAATTGAAGCCTCTGATATGTCTTCCCTTGAGGCTGTAATAAACTGTGATGAGGAAAGGTTGCAATTGGAGAAAGAAGCTGAGGTCTTAGCTGCACAGGATGATGGTGGTGGAGAAGCACTCGAACGTATCTATGAGCGTTTGGAGGCTATTGATGCAGCAACTGCTGAGAAACGTGCTGCTGAGATCTTATTTGGCCTCGGCTTTAACAAACAGATGCAAGCAAAGAAAACACGAGATTTCTCTGGTGGCTGGAGGATGAGGATTGCATTGGCTCGTGCTTTGTTCATGAACCCAACTATCCTTTTACTTGATGAACCCACTAATCATCTAGGTAAGTTATATTTTCATCCACTATTGATATTGATGTCCTATTTCCAACTCATTAAAATTGTTAATTTATTCTTTTCTTATGAATGTTCTGTTCTATAGTTTGCAAGAACTGTTGTCATTAGTGTCATCTGCCGTGGTAGAAATATAGGGGGCCAAGATGTCCATTTTTGGCATGATTTGATTTGCATTGTTAGAATCATATTCTTGCTAAGTAGCTCATTTACTTAGTCTGTGGCTTTTGCACTTCTGCTCATGTTGCTTATTTTTTTGGAATCTTCTTGATAATGGTGGATTTTCCTTATGGTTACAGATCTTGAAGCCTGTGTCTGGCTGGAGGAAACCTTGAAGAAATTTGACCGAATTCTAGTTGTGGTTTCACACTCTCAGGATTTCTTGAATGGAGTTTGTACAAATATTATACACATGCAAAGCAAGAAATTGAAGCTGTACACTGGTAACTATGATCAGTATGTTCAAACACGTTCTGAGCTGGAGGAGAATCAGATGAAACAGTATAAATGGGAGCAAGAGCAGATTGCATCGATGAAAGAATATATTGCTAGGTTTGGACATGGATCAGCAAAATTAGCTCGTCAAGCTCAGAGCAAGGAGAAAACTCTTGCAAAGATGGAACGGGGTGGCCTTACTGAAAAAGTTGTGAGAGACAAGGTTTTAGTCTTCCGCTTTGTTGATGTGGGAAAGCTGCCACCACCGGTGCTCCAGTTTGTGGAGGTAACATTCGGGTATACACCTGATAATCTCATCTACAAGAACCTAGATTTTGGTGTAGATTTGGACTCCAGGGTTGCGCTGGTTGGACCTAATGGTGCTGGAAAGAGTACGCTGCTGAAGCTTATGACGGGGGATTTGGTTCCTCTGGATGGGATGGTTCGGAGACACAATCACTTGAGGATTGCACAATTCCATCAGCATCTAGCAGAGAAGTTGGACTTAGATGTGTCTGCTCTCCAGTATATGATTAATGAGTATCCAGGGAATGAGGAAGAGAAAATGAGGGCTGCCATTGGGAGGTTTGGGTTGACAGGGAAAGCTCAGGTGATGCCCATGAAGAATTTATCAGATGGACAGAGGAGCAGAGTCATTTTTGCGTGGCTAGCTTTTAGACAGCCCCACATGTTGTTGCTGGATGAGCCGACTAACCATTTGGATATTGAAACCATTGATTCTCTGGCTGAGGCATTGAATGAGTGGGATGGTGGCATGGTCCTTGTTAGTCACGATTTCAGGCTCATAAACCAGGTGGCTGAGGAGATATGGGTGTGTGAAAATCAAGCCGTAACTAGGTGGGGGGGTGATATTATGGACTTCAAGGAGCATCTCAGGATGAAGGCGGGCTTGTCTGATTAAGTCCCAACCTCGCAGGTTAATTTGATGATCACTTTCCTACGGTATTCTCTTATACCATTGCAGTCACGCAGTTGGCCAAAGTGTGGTGGGTTGGAATTATGACGAAAACTGTAGTAGAGCAGTTATTTGGCTTGCAAGGCTTGATTATTATTTGAGCCTATATCTACTGAAGGTTTTTGCTGGGTTTGTAGTTGGTATTATTTTTTTTGGTCTCATTTGCCATAATCATTGTAGTACGCGCTCTTGTTTACAGAGGAGGTACTTGACGGTTCTATGCTTATTTAGGTTAGAGGTGAGGTGATATCGACATGATCCTCTTGTCTGTGCTTTTGTTATATTTCTGATGTTTCTACTAAAATACTTAAATGAGGTACCTGATTTAAATTTTTACTTATATTATTATTAGTTATGTTTTTCTTTTGAACACTGATTAGTGATTAGAATGTTGTATTTGGTTATGCTGCTACTTGTATTCATCGAGTACTGCTCCGTCGCAACTTGTCCCAATTTCTCAGAAAAAAAAAAATCATCTGAAAAAGTAACATGAACGACTGTGGCATATTACGGCTAAGGGTTCGTGTTGCTAGTGAATCCTTTGGTTGTAAATCCTGAAGCTGTTGTGCAGAAGCCGAAATCCTGAAGCGTGTGCTGTCGTACAGAATGAAGATGTTATCCAGGGCAACGTCTACCCTGGCCATATAATTTCCATGGTACTTACCGTCCTGTAGGTAATAATCGGTGGCTGCTATGAGACCTTTATTGGTCTCGGTTTATTTTTCTTTGGGCTTTTAAAATCGCAAAGGAGAGGCCCGCAGTCGATTAATTTTTTGTGGTAGTCACTACTGCTGTCTACCTAGTGGTGTGGGATATGACTAGAAATGCAATTACGGCTCTATGCTGTGTATGCTTTCAATCCACGATTCTTTTACTAATCTAAGCAATTGCCTTGCCTCCCTGCTCACACGAATGGGGAGTAAGAGTACCAACATTAATGACTGTGAAATCACAAAACTATTGATACAGTCGCAGCCCAGTCCCTGGACCGTTTGCTGCTTTCATCTCGAAGAATGTAGGAATGGCCTGGAAATTGTGGATCCTCCAAAATTCTACTACATCAACTTAACATTTGTGGTATAATGCTATGATGGAGGATGATTATTCGTTCGTGGTGTTTTAACCGACCACATCCAAAATTCTACTACATCAACTTAACATTTGTGGTATAATGCTCTAATGGAGGATGATTATTCGTTCGTGGTGTTTTAACCGACCACACTTGTTTTCTTTTGGCTAAAACTTAGAGCCCCTTAAATTAGAAAGACTTTATAAATACTTTGAATTTAGAAATTGAAGAATAATTTATTGTTGTGAAGTTGTAATTTCATTGTTTATCAAATCATTTGTTACTTTTAACGTTAAGTCTCTAACTCCCAACTTAATCTCCACATCCTCTCCTCTTCAACTCTTCCAAGCTAATTCGCAGACAAAGAGTGCCCGCAAAGTTAGCATTGAAGACCGGCGATAACTGTGCAACTCTTCATGCCTGTCAAATCTCTATTTGTCTTGATTTACAACTTCTCATGCCATCATCTTGTGACTTCTGATCACGCTTCCAAAAACTCATATATAATGCAAACAGAAGTTGGCCTTTTTAATGTCAGTTTATCATTTTTTTTTTTTGATGCTACGCAATTTTTTAGAGCACACTAACAACGTGCTATTTCCCCCTTCGAATTTCATATTTCTTTTTTTTGTCGATGGGTCGCTGTATGTTTTTAGCTTCGGATCATCCTGGGCAAGCCTAATGGGCTTATGTAGTTCAACAATTTGATGAGCCTATGCTCAATCAAAGTGAGCCTAATGGGCTATGCGTATGGGTTTCAAAGTCCACCATAAAAGATTTTTTTGCGATTATTTACAACTGCTAAATAAAATGATATGATCAGGAGGAGATGGGACAAGATGATATGCTATTGCATGCGACATAACAAAAGGATAAGCCACTGACTGTATACACAATTTTTTTTTTAATCGAAAAATATTTCTTTTCATATCAGTGAAGGTGAAACTCGAACCCAAAACTTCATCCCTCTTGCTTTTCATACAAGAGTACTTTATCGATAAATACTTCACCCTGTTGCAATCAATTTATCAATGTACACCGTAAAAAAAATGTTCCCAAATTATTTGATGAACTAAATGTCTCAGTTAATCAGTAAAGAAAAGTTCAACGTTAGAAAGCAAAACAAAAAAAACGGGAACACTAGGTAGCAAAATAATTGGAAATTTCTATCATCATATTCATAGCCACTCACGCACACAAAAAAGTTTTGTGTACATTGATTTCAGGAAATGTTACTCGGTATAGGCAATGTAATTAAGTATCCTTTAATGATATTTAAATATTTAATTGCCATATTCTTCTAAATTTAGAGACATCTTCTAAAATACAACATTTATATATTGTGCTGAGACAAACATGAGACGAATGGTTAGTAAGTGACTAATAACTATTACTCAATTTTCATCAACTCATTTTCTTTTGGTGTGAACTATATGGTTTCTCGCTCGACTTTTATAGCTGAAGAAGATCAAATTGCTGTGATTAATTTACCGTGCTTCCTAAGTTTTCGGAATTCTCTGTGTCGGGTGCCCTAGGGTTTTTCCTTGCTTCTGCCTCCTGCGGGAGTGCCGCCATGGCTGCGCCTGTAGCCCCTAGTGGTCCATCACGGCCGCCGGATCAATCAGTCGGGGGTCGACCTTCATTAAAGGACAAGCTCCTTCAGTGGAGAACAGGTGTCTCGCCGTATCATGCGAACGATGGTTTCCAGTTGGCTGCCGATGATATTGGGGTGGAGATAAAAGGGGATGGCCCCTCGATTCGGTTTTCAGAACGGTTCCGTTCGCATATTGCTTGCCCGTGGGTTTTCTCGGTTATCACTAAGGTCCTTGGCCGACGATTCAGCTATCGTGTGATTTGCTCCAAGGTTGCGTCACTCTGGAAGCCATAGGGCGGGTTTCAGGTTATTGATTTAGCGAATGACTACTTCTTGGTTAGGTTTGAGAAGAGGGAGGATTATGCTAGGGCTCTCGCAGAGGGACCTTGGACGATTCAAGGCTTGTACCTTACCGTGCAATCGTGGCAGCCAGGGTTTGATGCCTCCAAAGAACCCACGAAAACAGTTGTCTGGGTACAAATCCCGGAGTTGCCCGTGGAGTGGTACCGCCAGGATATCTTGAGCACCCTTGCGCACTAAATCGGTAAGCCAATCAGAATTGATATTAACACTCTTCATGCAGAGCGTGCGAAATTTGCCCGGTTGGCCATTGAGGTGGAGTTCACGAAGCCGCTGTTGGGTTGGGTGGAGATTGAAGGCCGATGGTTTAAGGTATGCTATGAGGACATTCCAGATTTCTGCTTTGTTTGTGGTCTTGTGGGGCATGAGGTATCTCAATGCCCTAAAGCTAGGGAGGCACCTCGACCGAATGTGCAGTCAGAACAGGTTTTGAATCTTGTAGGGGTTGTTGTCAATTCGGATCTGCCTGCGTGATCAGGTGAGGAGGTGGCTGAGAAATTTGGTAAGTGGATGAAGATATCACGTCAGCCGAGGAATTCTTCCTACCGAGGTTCTGGTCAGAGTTCAGGGAGGTCTGCTAAACCTGTTGGTGCTTCCCTTGCCGCGAATCCCTTTGAGCTGGGTTCGGCAACGGCTCTTCTGACGGAGGTTATGAGAGATGCGGCTGATGGTGCATCCTCTTCGACGGTCCTTGCTGTAACTCCTGTGATCTTTAGGACCCCGGCCATGGCTCCGGTTACAGTTGAACCGAGGAAGTCGCAAGCAAAGAGTTCGAAGGGGAGGAAATCTGGGGCTGTTGTTATCGAGGGATCTAAGTCTGCGGCAGGTACACAGCAGACGAAGGAGGTAACTATTGATGTGGAGAAATTTAAGAACTCCTTGTCTTACCCTAAGCGCATGCAGAGTCATGCTAAACCCGTGATTGTGACTGCAGGTAACTCTAATGGGGATGTTGATATGGAAATCCAGGACGAGCAGGCTGAGGTGGTTCCTTTACAGTTGAAACGCAAAGTGCAGGTCTCTAAGGTGGATCCAAAAGTTACTGGGAATCCTATGGAGGCCGGGATCCCAAAACAATTCCGGAAAGCTAATGCACCATTGATGGACTCAGGGTTACCTCCAGGGAAGGCGTCGGTGGATGTGAAGACAAGTGGTTGTGCATATGTGGGTGGAAATAAGGTTGGTTTGCAAGAGATTAATCTCCCGATGGCGGGTAAGGATCCTTTGGTGGTCGATTTTCCTCTCAATTTTAATGGATAGTTTAAACTATCTTTCATGGAATTGTCAAGGAGCGAAGAGTGATCTGTTCTCGAGCTCCTTTCGAGATATTGTTCAATAGAATCGTGTTCATTTAACTGTTATTTTAGAACCGCGGATTAGTGGTTCTACTGCGGAGAGAGTTATTCGCTCTCTAGGGTTTCAGGCCTGGGTTCGTGAGGATGATAGAGGTTTTGCCGGAGGTATTTGGATTCTTTGGCGGCCAGAGATACTCACTGTTTCGGTTGCCAAAGTTTTGAACAGTTCTTGCATGTTCGAGTTACCCCTCATGGTCGGCAGGCTTTCTTTCTTTCTGCGATTTATGCTAGCCCGTCAGAGAGCAGGCAGAGTTCTTTATGGCCGCGTCTGCTTTCTATTGGAGCTAGCATGCAGGAGCCTTGGATTCTTATGGGGGATTTTAATGTTATTGCACACCCTGATGAGACTCAAGGAGGTGCTCCTATCCATTTGAGTCGGTTGGAGCGGTTTCGTGATTGGATGGAGGAGTGTGGTGTTACGGATTTGGGGTTTAAGGGTCCCCATTTTACTTGGTTCCGTGGTTTACTGCGTCACCGTTTGGATCGTATGCTTGCAAACGACAGATGACGAGCTTGTTTTGAGGATGCGTCGGTATTTCATCTCCCTCGTGTGAAGTCGGATCATAGACCGTTACTACTTCGGAAGCGGCCACTGAACTATGGATTCGGCCATCCTCGCCCTTTCCGGTTTCAGGCGGCTTGGCTTACACACTCCCAATTTGGCCGTTTGGTTCAAGATACATGGCACTATGGGGGTGCTCTGGTGGATGCTATCTCGAATTTTCGGGAGGCAGCCCAGGTGTGGAATAGGGATTATTTTGGTAATGTTTTTCAGCAGAAGCGTCGATTGCTACAACGGTTAAGGGGAGTGGAGCTTACTTTGGATAGACGCCCGAACCGTTTTTTGAGACAATTAGAGAGGAGGCTCCGTTTTGAACATGAACAAACTCTTGTAAGGGAGGAACTGATTTGGATGCAGAAGTCGAGGTGCAAATGGTTACAACTTGGGGACCGTAACACTTATTTCTTCCATCTCATGACCAAGGCTAGAAGGAGGAAGAATCGAATAGAGGCTTTGAGGAATGATTCTGGGGAGTGGGTACATGAGCCAGTTCGGCTCCAGCAAATGGCGATCCAGTTCTTTACCCAATTTTATGCCGAGGAGGGCCTTACGGGGGTTGTTTCGTTGCCTGGTGGGTTTCCAGGAGTGAGTCAGGATCTGTTGGCTGCTCTGATTATGGAGGTGACTATAGAGGAGGTTCAGAGGGCTGTTTTTGCTATGGGGGCGCTGAAGGCCCCAGGGCCAGATGGGCTCCATGCCTTATTTTATCAGAGTCAATGGAACTTGGTTGCACCTGACATTTTCCGATTTGTGAAGGATGCGTTTGAGGCTCAGGCGTTTGATGCTCGCATTAATGATACTCTTATTGTGCTTATTCCGAAGGTTGATCACTCGTCTCTTATATCCCAATTTCGGCCTATAAGTCTCTGTAATGTTGCTTATAAAATTATTACGAAGCTTTTAGCTTCTAGATTCAAGCGGGTGATGGATCCTTTGGTGAGTTTGGAGCAAGGTAGCTTTGTTCCTGGCCGGCATATTACTGATAATATTATTATTGCTCAATAGATTATACATACAATGCGGAGTCGTACTAGTGGCCCTGGTATTATGGCTCTGAAAATTGATTTAGAAAAGGCTTACGATAGGATCCGGTGGAGCTTCGTGGAGGAGACATTACTGTTAGCTCAGGTGCCGCCATCTATTGTTCACCTGATTATGGCGTGTATATCCACTGCCCGGATGCGGATTTTATGGAATGGGAGTCCTACAGATGTTTTCAGCCCCTCCCGAGGTATACGGCAGGGGGATCCTTTACCTCCTTATATTTTTGTTTTATGTATGGAGCGGTTGGGGCATATTATTTCCCATAGGGTGCTGGAGGGTCTTGGGAGGCCTATTATGCTAGGCAGAGATGGCCCTTTGTTGTCCCATTTATTCTTTGCGGATGACCTACTTTTGTTTGGTGAGGCGTTTGTGCAGCAAGCCGAATGTATAATGGAGTGTTTGGATCTTTTCTGTGCTGCTTCTAGTCAGCTAGTGAGTAGGGCGAAGTCGAAGTTGTTTTGTTCCAAAAATGTGTCGGCTGATGTAGCCACCCAACTTAGTGTTGTTTGTGATATCCCCCTGACCGCCAACCTAGGGAAGTATTTGGGAGTGCCTCAGTTGCATGAGAGGGTTACAAAGTTGACCTATCAGGAAATTCTTACGAAGGCTTCTCGGTGCCTTAGTGGTTGGAAAGCAAGATCTCTTTCCCTAGCTGGCCGGATTACTTTGGTTAAATCGGTTCTTACTTCTCTACCAGTTTTACTATGCAAACGGCAAGGCTACCTAGGAGTATTTGCCATGCTTTGGATGCACAGTGTAGACAGTTTATATGGGGAAGTTCACCTGAATGCCGGAAGGTTCATCTTGTTAACTGGGAGACAATTACTCAGCCGAAGGAGACAAGTGGGCTTGGTTTACGGCCTGCGAGTGTTATGAATGATTGTTTTCTCATGAAGCTTGCTTGGGGTACTCTCACTTCACCAGAGGCTTTATGGGTCAGGGTCCTGTGCTCAAAATATACTATCACCCTCAATCCTAACCCAGGTACTCTCGTTCGTGCGCGGGGTTCCCCTCTCTGGCGTGGTATTTGTGACCAGTGGCCGTCCTTGTTGCGTGGTGTTGTTTGGTTTCTTGATAATGGGCGAAGGGCTCGTTTCTGGGAACATAGGTGGTCTCTTGACCTAATACCCCTTTCCTCTTTGGTGGTACAACCCTTACCTGTTGCTTTTGTGAACAGAACTATCGCGGATTTTGTTGATGATACAGGTCAATGGCGGTGGGATCTTATTTTGCCTTATCTGCCTGAGGCAGTGTGTTTGCAGTTGGCTATGGTCTCTCCCCCTGATGGGGCTGCACCGCCAGACGTGCCAAGGTGGGGTGGTACGACAAATGGTGTGTTTTCTATTGCTTCTGCTTATTCTTTGATTAGTTCTGGTGATTGGGATGAGGAAGAGGCAAAATGGAGGAAGATATGGAAGGTTTAGGTGCCACAGCGTGTGCGGTCGCATTTGTGGCTAGTTATACATGACAAATTGCTTACTAATGCTGAGAGGTCTCGGCACCATATGTCTGCATCCTCGATGTGTCCTCGCTGTCACACACATCCGGAGACAATACTGCATGTTGTTCGTGATTGTCTGGTGATCCAGAATTTGTGGTCACTACTTTTTAATCCTAGCTCATGGGGGTTGTTTTTCTCGTTGGACATGATAGATGGTGTATGAGTAATCTATCTTGGTGTTTTTCCTCTTCCCGGACCAGTGCTTCTTGGGATATTGTGTTTGCGGTTGCGCTCCATTCTATATGGCTTGATCGAAATTTAGTGGTTTTTGAGGGTGCTTCTTCTTCCTCTGCAGTATTGTTATCTAAGATTCAAGCTCGCCTACAGGAATTGTGGGTGACTTCCTTTGCCTTTGATACGGGTGGTGCTTTTCGGGGGTTGCGTGCAGTGGTTAGTGTGGCCTAGGCTCCTCCTCCTCCGAGGTGGATTAAAGTTAACGTGGATGGAGCCCGGTTGTCGTCTCAGGGTGTTCTCAGTGCAGGAGGGGTTCCCAGGGACCCGACAGGTGCTTGGCTAGTGGGATTTGGAGCTGGTCTTGGTGCTGGCTCGGTGTTGTATGCGGAAGGTTGGGCGATTCAAGCTGGTTTGGAGTTAGCTTGGAGTAGTGGGTATCGTAAAGTAGAGGTAGAATCGGATTCTCTCTCGCTTATCTCCTATCTCCGTGATGGTGGCTCGGAGCCGGACGTGCCTCAGGCGCTGCTCCAGCATTTGCGTTATTTGATCCAACGAGAATGGGAGGTGTCCTTTTGTTTTGTCTTGCGGGAAGCTAATCGAGTTGCGGATGCCCTAGCTCGACATGCTTTGCCTTGGTCTCCTGGGCAGGTTCTTTTACAGGAACCACCAGATCATGTTTGCCTTTACTTTCAAATGATGTAATGGGGTTGTCTGCCCCTCGACTTGCCACTGTCAACGTTATTTAATTTAATATAGGGCTTTGCCCTCCTCTTTTCACAAAAAAAAGTAAGTGACTAATAACTAGTAAGCCAGCATAAATGGTTAAAAAACACTAATTATGATAAGAAATATGATACTTGCCATTAATACCCAAACAATGTTCGTACAATCCTTTTAAAAACATACAGTGAAACATAACAGTTGTATTGAGTCGTCCTCGCAATACAATACTTATCCTCAATATGTTCAACAAACAACACACTTGTAATAGATGTACACATAATTATTCTATCTTATAATAAGCTTTCTTCTCTGTGCTAAAAACTCCCACATACGTGGAATTGAATATGTAAACCAATAGTGGAAATTGCAATATCACGAACACGGAAATAGGAACAGCAGCAAGCAAACAGACTGGAATGATAATCGAGAGCCTTCCATGGAACATGATTATGATGGTGGCGCAAAATGCTACCATCATAGCCGCAATGGAGAGCGGATAGGCCAATGATTAACTTCTTGGGCAGTGATTTGACAAAATTATCCTCCGTGTAGCTTGATGTCAGAATTCCTAAGAACATTAATACTGATGTAGAAGAACTGAACAAAGAAATTGCATCAGAGATCATAAAAGTTATGAACGCCTTTTTTCTTCGGAATAACGGAAGCCCATCCTCAAAGTTGCCTCCTGGAATAGTAAATGCTGCTGCAAACATCATGAGCACCCACCACTGTATATGAACTTGCATTCTGTTTCATCCATTTCTCTCCATCTTCCATTAATCCTTTGTGGGTTTTAGTAAATGCTTCGTGAGGTGTATCACCATCACTATTGCAATATAACAAAAAACTTGGTTGTAAAATGCTCTGGACCACCTGCTTCGAACCATTCTCATTAGAAAATTATAATGTTTGAATATGCTAAAATTTTATCTATATTCATCATCATCGTCAGTGTTGGTCAAAAATAAAAAATTCATCATTTGTGAGTTGGAAATTGACCTGAAACCATTGTAGTTCTCTTTGCATCTGTAAAGCTGCACCTGGTATGCCAGCAAGGTGCTTTGGTGGTGGTAATTTCCCGACCCAATGTAACATATTATTGTAACTATAGTCCTTAATGTTAACCATAGTGTATCTTTTATGTTGAAGCATAAGATTGAAAATCTTTTCCTGACGAAATGCTACTGCTAGCATCATTAAGTCTCTTCCTTGGTTGTCCACGAGATTTATACAATCTGGATGAGCTTTTAAAATTTCAAAGACAACTTCTTCGATTCCATTTTCTATGGCTGCAACTAATATTAACAGGAAATCTTCAGAAAATTCTGAGGTGGTTGGTATTTCATTGCATATGCAGCCTATGCATTCCATTGCATAAGTATGGGTCAACTTCATCTCATATATCTGTTTGAGTCCTGAAATTCATCAATGAAAGAAAAAAAGTAAATCCTCAAATTAATAAACACATCTAATTGATTATTGGAGAAAATTGAGTTGTGTTAATATTATTTATGGTTTAATGTTTTGTTACAAGCAACTTGGTAAATCTAGTGCATATATGAATATACATCCACGTAGTAAGAAAATGGAGGCAAGTTGTAACTAAATCATGCCATTTGCTTGATGGTGACTATTTCAAAGTAGATTATATATGCCATTTGCTTAATAGTGCATACCTAGGCTGATGATTCGGCAAAGTTAATCAAACAAGTTTACGTGTAGTTAATAAAAATATATCAAGCCACATACCTTGTGTCCTTCTTGTGGGGCTATTCCAAAAAGTATGCAGCCTAGAAGGATGGATGGGGACAACTGGCCGTTGTATGTGTATACCTGAGGAACACTTTTTGAATGAGTTTTTTTTTTTTTTTGTGTGTGTTTGTATGTGATTTTTTTTTAATTTTTAGGTAAGAAAAAAAAAAAACTACCGCAGAATTAGTCCTCTAAATCATCTAGATTTTGACATAGGAGATGAACTTGTATATAAACCCAAAATGAAGAAGTATAAGCAGGACGAAACACAAATTGTGATATACTAACTGGAATAAATCCATCTTTCCCAAAATGCAAGCCGACAACCACTATAGAATGCTGAAGGACATGGATGGGGGTGCTACCATCTCGTGAGATGATGGATGTTAATATTTCCCTATCTTTGGCAATGAAGGTGGATATAGTATTCCAATCTCCCTCCTTTATGGCTGATACTAGGGGCCTAAGATCTTTCGGCGGCTCGTAACGCACTGTCAAGTTTTGAAACTCAAAAATTTTATTCTTCGATTTTCATTTCATGCCATTAATTATATATTGACCATATTATATATACAAAATGCGAAAATCTATCAATTTTTATTTCTGCCGAAGAAAAAAAAAAATAGAATAGTTGCTTATGATCAAGTGTTGTGTAACTAGCGGTGATGAATAATTAATGCATTACACAAGAATTATAAAGATTTTATACTTACATAACCATGTGCGGCCCAAGTTAGGCTGGGGAATCCATGTGGGTTTATTTGTTGTTTCAGATATATTATAATAACCAGCATTGACGTCTCGGAGGGGATAGTTGTAGCGTGGATCAGTTGGAGTGATTCCTCGTTGTTTGAATGTGATCAATTTGGCAAGACTTTCCCATGCAATTTTGGCAGAGGTGGTATGTCCGACAATTTGAACAGGTGTGTTGGGAGCACACGCATCTTGAATTGCACGTAATGCCATGGCATTCTTGCCTCTCCATGTCTTATAATCATCACTTGGTTGGTTAGAGGAGAACTCTATAATGTTGTACCAAGCACCTTCCTTTAGTAGATACTCCCTCATCTTGGTGCTCCACTCTTGGTAATTTGTTGGAACATGATATGATGGAAGAGCAGTTGGGTCCATTAACAACCTATCCATGAATGCGTGGCGTATCAAAATAGAGAATCGGTTAATCATAAATATGTAATTGTTAAGCTCACCGGGGTAGTGCAACTGGGGATTGCAATGGTTGAGATTGAGGGAGAGACAAATCATGATCAACTGGGGATTGCAATGGCTGAGATTGAGGGAGAGACAAATCATGAACAATTTCGAATTGCAATGGCTGAGATTGAGAGAGAGACAAATCATGATGAATTGGGGACTGCAATGGTTGAGATTGAGGGAGAGACGAGATATCAACTGTCGATTGCAATGGTTGATCAGTTGCTGTCGGCAGAGAAACAAAGATTAGAGTGAGCTAGCAACAATATATATATATATATACTTGTAAATATTCAATAAGTTGTGTAATATATTTACACACTTTTGTAAAAGCTAGCTACTACATATACGTAGGCATACCTGGGATTTGTGGTTGAAGTTTGCTTTTGGTCTCCAGTGTATCCCAGGCAAGTTTGGCGGAAGGAATATATCTAATAATTGAAAGGATCTCCGGGGCACAAGAAGTTTTAATGGCGAGCAAAGCTGCAGCATTTTTCTTCTTCCACTCCTTATTCTGGAATGCTTGGTCGTCTGGGTAAGTGGGTTCACCCATAATATCATCCCATAGGTCTTGAGCCTCCAAATAAGCCGTCATGCAGACTTTCCAATTCTCGTATGTCTCAAATCCTAGGTCTCGCAATACCATAACTGGGTTCGTGCCCATTTGTATTAATGTTGGTATCGACCCCATGCATGTATCCCTTATAAATATGGCACTAGAATCTGCAAATTAGAATGATCAGGTATGTGACAAAGTCAATATATGAATATGAAAACTTGAAACTTAATTACTCCCTCTGTCCCTCACGTTTTAGCAATTTAGTTTTGTCCCAAAATAATTGTCCCTTTAGGATATTCTATGAGCATTAAATGAAATTTTATCCACTTTACCTTTTATCCCAACCAGAAATTACTAAATATCTTCATTTCGGTTGCTGATGTTATCTTTACTTAAATTAAGAATAATTTAGTTTCAACTTAATACACATTCTAAAAAGTACAGTTATTAAATGCATTCCTTAATATGTGTGTAAATACCTTAAACGTCAATAAAAAAAGGGACAGAAGGAGTAGTAAAAAACTTGAAACTTCGGTTAAAAGATGGAATTATATATATTGCCCTGCAGAGAAGCTTAATTAGTTGGGTTCATGATGACATTTTTTTTGGTTTCCAAGTAGCGATGATCTTACGACTTACCAAAGGAAAACTAATAACCAAAAACTAAAAAAAAAAACACAAAAGAAGAAATAAACAGTGTTAAACTGATCACAGTTCAATCATTGAGGCATGCAACTAATTAAGTATTTCTTTATATATGATCAAGTTACTATTTATTTTGATGAACTTTCATTCATGACTGCTAAAAGCGAAACATGAGTAAAGATTCCTTCATTTGAAATTTATGGCTGATCTAGAATATATGATTAAATGTAGTGGAGTAAGGCAATGACCTTCAGCTAGCGGCACATACATGATGATGATGATCGGGCTGCAGGCTGCTGGTACTTACTAGTTGATAATTTATTATTATTGCTTTGGCATATGCTGTTTATATTCATTGTTTATATGTAGATGGAAAGGAAGGAGCAAGGGAAGTTTGTCAATATCATATTATTTTTTTTTTTTGTCGAAGTCAATATCATATTATATTCCTTCCTTTAACTTTGAGTTACATGGCTACCCCACCAATGTTATCTTTTCTTTTTCCTCTTTTTTTTTTTTTTTTAGAACTTTAGAAAGCAAACCTTGCCTTCTTCTACTTTTTGGCTTCTTTACTGGTTTCACGGTTTACCGTTTCTATGCTCTTCTTTCTATTAGAATAGATACAAAAATAGAAATTTGCAGAAAATGTTCAAAAACATATAGGAATTTGAAATTTCTCTTTTCAAATTTCTAGATTTTTTTTCAGATTCAACACATGAAAAATTATCCAATCGAGGAGCACGTTATCAATTGGCGATTAATCATGGCTAGAATTAGTAATTAGAAGTACTTTCTCAGTCTCAGCAATATTTATCGATCTGTCACAGCCATTAATATTCCCTTAATTATATTGTTATAAATACATAGGAGAGAATTCTTCCAATTCAGGGAACTGCAGGGTTCAATACATTTTACCCCCCTGAACTTTTGGTCAAACTATACTTAACTCCTGAACTAAAAAAACTGGTATTTTACCCCCTGAACTTTACAATTCCATATTTTAACCCTTCTCCGTTAGGGTTTTCACATTGGTGTTAGTTGACTTAACGGAATGCACCGATGATCGACACGTGGCAAGATCAACACCGTTTGATTTTTTTCATTTTTGTTTGTTGAAAAAGTTATAAAAATGAAAAAAAGACAAACCATTTAATGATTATTACCTTTTATAAGCAAAGAAAAAAATAAAATATTTATATCATAAGAAAAAAATTGGCTTAGTTATCTATTTGATAAAATTTATTTTTCTATTAGTTAATTTTTTAAGAAAATGAAAAAAAACTTTTATGAAAGAGAGAAAAAGAAAGAACATAAATATGAAATTACTTTTTGGTTTTCTAAATATTTCATGAAAATGAAATTTTGAATTAAAAATTAAATTGAATCTTTAATTTTAAAAAAGATAAAAAAAATTGACTCTAATCGTATAATCTTTTATCGTTTATATTCTTTAAGAAAAAATAAAAAAAAATTATAAAAAAGGAAAAAAAAAGCTGAAAAACCAAACTTTAACAGTTATTACATTTAAAACAAGAAAAATAAAATATTTGAATGATAGGAGGAAAAGAAAAAAAAATTGATGAGAACTATGACCCTATTTATGTGTTTGATAAAATTTCTTTCTCTTATTTTATTTTTTAAAAAAAAACGAAGAAAGGAAAGACAAAAAGGCTTCAATCACTAACATCTAAATATAACTTAAAAAATTACTTTACTGTTTTCTAACTTTACAGAAACGTAAATTTTAGTTTTTTTAAAAAAATTCAAATTGAGTCTTTAAAAATTAAAAAAAATGATGAAGAAATATTAAAAAATTAATTTTACAACCTAAACCCACTCCTCTTTCTCCCTTTCTCAATCGCCACTGTTACTCCTCTCTCTCCCTCAATCACCATCCACCACCGTAACTCCACCATAACCACCTATTACCACCACCATCAAAACCACCACCTATTACCACCACCATCAAAACCACCACCTTCACCATAACAATTTCTCCATCCCTATTGCATCAATCGTGCTTATCTCATCTATAACCAAAGCCTTCGTCTCTTCCCATCTAGTGCAAGCACCTTTGTTCATTACAACCCTACACAGCAAGGCATCACGACCGCCGCCATCAAGGAACCCAATTTCGGAGAAGGAATAAAGGGTATGGCCTCCAAGCAAGCAGGCGGCGACGCCGGTGGAAGCGGTGACAAAGAGCCTGGACCGGCCGTGAAGCTTCCTCAGAATATGGATGATTCGCTGCAGCAAGACCGTGTTGCTGGTGCCGGCAGAGCCGGTGATGAACATGGAGGAGCCGTTTGTGGCATGGGCCAGAATGGCTTGCTGCTCCCCGTTTGTGGCATGGGCCAGCAGTCCAAGACCAACGATTGATGGCGGTTGGCGTTGGAACAGAGAGCGGCAGCAGGAGGAAGGGAGGAGGAAGTGGTTGGGGAGGGGAGGACGAAGGGGAGGTGAAGGAAGTAGAAGAGGATTGGTGGTGGCGGCGGCTTCAATTGCTGTGGCGGGTGAAGAAGAAGAGAGAAGAAGAAAAGAAGAAGAAGGAAGAAAAAGGAAGAAGAAAAAAAAAGAAGAAAGGAAGAAAGAAAAAAAAGAAAAGTCTGGTGAAGAAGAAGAAAATCGAAAAAAAAGAAAGAAAGAAGAAAAAAAAAGTGGGTGAAGAAAGAGAAGAAAAAAGGAAAAAAAAAGAAAAACCTAGGAGTAAATATCAACGGTCTCGATCAGGCCACGTGTCCAATATCGGTAAGCTCCGTTAATTCTGTTAACGGAGTCGGTATCGGTCCAACCAAAAGGGCTTAATCGGAAAATATTGAAGTTTAGGGGTTAAAATACCGGTTTTTTAGTTCAGGGGTCAAGTCTAATTTGACTAAAAGTTCAGGGGGGTAAAATGTATTGAACCCCGGGAACTGCATCTTAAAAGTTCGATGAGAAAATCATTCCCATTTTTCTTTTAGTACATTAATTTCCTTTTATCCTTTTGCTTCTTTTCAGTGTTTAAATTGATGTATACTCAAATGTGAATCAAGCACCACGCCTTTTAATAAGCTTTTATACTTTAACCGGTTTACAAGAAAAACATATTCCAATGATGTGCTCCCCCTGTCTCCCATGCTAGGAAAAAAAAAGTTTATGGACTCTAGGTGAACATGTGATTCATAACTGCTTGTAGCTTGCAGAAGACTAAATTTCTGAAAATTAGGAGAGAGTTACAAAATCTAACTAGGTGCAATTTATTAATGTGTCACCGAAAAGTTGCTACCTCATCAAATTTTGCCGGAATTCGATCAAAAAGATCAAAATATGAAAAAAGTGGTGAACTGAAAGATGAAATCCAACCAAATTGCAACATAGTGATGAAAAATTGTAATGTTTTGATCACATGCATTCATGGATATGTGTTAATTTGTTGCCTATGATGATAATGCATGATCGAGTGCACTATCTTAACTTATCTAATGATATTGAGGTGGGTTTGTGATCTTACTTACCAAGCATTCCATTGGAGATACAGTATCGAGATAGTTCAGCTTCACCATACACACTTTCTGGATATAAGAGTTCAATTGGAGTGCAACTATAAAGATAGCGAGTGGTAACCTTATGTCCTGAACTACAATTGCCAATCACACAGGAATTGTTCCATTTACACCTCGAATCTGCAGCAATTTTTTGTTCTTTTGGACCAAGAGTCTTGCAATGGCAGTGGATCCAATATATGCAGCGACATGTAGGAGAGTGTAACCAAATGAAGATTGTATCTCCAACTCTTCTTCTGACATTAACTCCACCAATCTCCTAGCAATTTGGGTTTGGCGTGCAGAGATTGCTTCATGAATGGGGTATTACCATCGTATGAAATAATGGATGTTAATATCCAAATCTCCCCTCCCAATGGCTGATATTAAGGGCCCAAATAAGGGTGCAAAATCTTTCAGCTCGTAGTATCCCAATGTCAATTTTCATCCCAATTTCTAAGATTATTTTGTGTGACAAAAAGTAGGTGTGAGAATCTCAAACTTTTATTGTTGACAGGGAAGTAGTGATAGCTTGGGTGGATTTGTTGGTGCATAATGACCAAATTTGAAGTCTAAGAGTGGATTGCTGTAGCGTGGATCAGTTGGGGTGATTCCTCTTTGTTTGAATTGGTCCAATTTGGCCAGAGTTTACCATGCAATTTTGGCAGAGGTAACTCCTGCAAGCTGAGGACGTATGTTTGGTGCACATGAAGCTTGAATTGTGTGCATAAGGCAATGGCGTTCACGTCTTATAATCCATCAGATGGTCATTACCATTATTATTTGGTTCATAATTATTAGTAAAGAACTCTACAATGTGGTACCAAACATCTAAATTTATCAAATATGTCCTCATCTCGATGCTCCAATCTTGATAATTTGTTGGAACATGATACTCCCTCTGTTTACTATTATAAGTCGTTTAAGGTTGTTGCACAACCTTTAAAAATATAATTAATCTTTTTTCATGACAAATTTATCCTCTTATAATTTCAACTTTAATAATTTAATACTCTTTAGAATTTGGTAAGCGACTACTTATAATAGTAAACAGAGGACACTACTCTGTAATCCAAAACCTCAAGGTATTAGGTATATGGGTCCACGATATTTGTATATTACTCACTTGGCCTCTTCCTTTCCGGTGTGGGATACACCACTTACACTTGTATTCCAACAATTAGATTTAACTGTTGGCGATTCTGACATCCATAGGATTAATGAAAGGCTTAAAATTTGCTTCCAGCCAGAGTCTGAGTCAGAGTCTACCCCCTCTTGTGAAGATGAGGTGGAGCAAACTGTACTAGTTGGAAATCTCATCGGATGGGATGCAAACGGAGATCACCAAGGAGTCAGGGAATTGGTGGAGGCCCTTATAGTGAAAGACCATGGTGACTGGAGCAAGTCGAAAGCTGAGTCTTGACTTCTTTGCTTTGGTGAATTGATGGTAGTGTTCCTTTCCATTTTATGTTAAGTCTGGTATCATGGAATGTTAGAGGCGTCAATTCCTCTTCTAAACAGAGTCAGGTGTGCCAGCTTGTCCGCAACCATTCCTCTTCTTTTTTATTCTTGTGTGAAACCAAAGTCACTACTGTTAACAGAAACTTTTGCTACAAATTATGGGATATCAATAATTTGGATTTTGTGGCGGTGGAGGCAACTGGTAATTCTGGGGGTCTTATGCTTCTCTAGGACTGCAACGTTTTTACTTGTTACAAAGCCGCCTATGGTTCTAACTGGGTTTTGGTTGAAGGGAGTTTTGGTGTTGACAAGGTGAATATTTGTGTTTGTGGCGTATATGGTCACAGGGATCTACAACGTAGAATCGACATGTGGGAGGAGTTAGCCAGCATGAAGGCTTCCTTCCAATCCCCTTGGTTGGTAATCGGGGACTTTAACGAGACACTGAATCCAGAGGATAGAAAAAGCGGCCAAATTTGTAATCGAGGCGCCGGAGCTTTGAGAAGGTTCATGTCTGCTCTGAATCTTATGGAGTTTAATCTCTCTGATAGGAGATTCACTTGGTTAAATAAGTTAAGGGCTACTAGGATAGATCGAGCTATGGGAGAAGGAGAATGGTTGTTGAGATTTCCAACCATCAATCTTAAATCAGGTTGGCGACATTCCTCGGATCACTGGCCACTTATTCTCTCACAGGAGAAAGTAGTCTGGGGCTTTCGCCCTTTTCGTTTCTTGGCCTGCTGGTGGTTGCATCCCAGATTCCCAGAAATACTACAGAAAATGTGGGCGGATATTGAAGATAAGCTTCTAGCGAAGCACTGCTTGCTAAGAAAATTGGGCTCACTTTGCAAGAAGCTGGCATATTGGAACAGGGTATCCTTCGGAAATGTAGAAAAGGATTTGGCCTCTCTTCAAGCAGTTATTGAGAATTTTGATTTGATCACAGAATTACGGGATCTCTCTCCGATTGAGGCAGAAAGGCTCCACGATACCAGGGAGCAATTCAGGTTAAAATCTAAGCAGGCTGAAGTAATCTGGAGGCAGAAATCTAGGGTAAGCTAGGCTAAGTTAGGGGATAGAAATACGCGCTTTTTTCATCTATGTGCAGCTTCTCGTGGAAGAAGAAACCATATTTCATCTATTCAGGTAGAAGGGTTGTATTCACTAATCCAGAGGAGATCAAGTCAGAGGTAGTTAGTTTTTTCAAGGAACTATATTCGGAGCAGGATTGCCATAGACCTTCCATTGGAAGTTTGCCACTACCAAACTTAGATCCTTTCGCAGCTATGAATCTCGAGCTGCCGGTGTCTTTGGAGGAGATAAAGAACGCTGTGTGGTCCTGTGATGGGTCCAAAGCCCCCGGACCCGATGGTTTTGGGCTGTCTTTTTATAAAAAAGTTGGGATCTCTTAAAGGATGACCTGTACGATCTGATCAGCTTTTTCTTTAAAGAGGGTCACTTGCCTAAAGGCCTTAACATCTCCTATATAACTCTGATCGCTAAATGAAAGGATGCTGCCTCACTCGATGAATTCAGGCCTATTACGCTGGTGAGCGGGATTTATAAGATTATCTCAAAAATCTTATCCTCCCTTTTGAGAACAGTGATACCAAAAATTATTGGAAAAAGACAGTTTGCATTCATCCAAGGAAGGAACATTCTCGATGGAGCTTATCTAGCTATGGAAATTGTTCACTCTCTTCGGAAGGAGAGACGAAAGACTATAGTTTGGAAACTTGATTTTAGGAAGGCGTACGACTCAATATCGTGGCCTTATCTGTTTGAGGTGATGAAGAAGATGGGCTTCGGGAATCAATCGATATCCTGGATAAAGGAATGTTTAAAGTCCTCCATTTTGGTAGTCTTAATTAATGGATCACCCTCTAGCGAGTTTCAGATGAAGAGGGGGCTGAAACAAGGCGATCCCCTCTCCCCGTTTCTTTTCATTATTGTTGCCGAAGGTCTGAACGCTATGATATCTCAAGCTATATCCAAAGGATTGATAAATGAATTAAAATTGCATGATATCTCGGTGAATTTACTTCAATACGCTGATGATACTCTCCTCTTCGCTGATGATGATATGGAAAACCTCTTAAATTTGAAGAGGGTGCTGAGATGTTTCGAGATGCTGTCGGGTTTGAGTATAAACTTCTATAAAAGTGGACTGGCCGGATTGAATATTAGGGAGGATTGGGTTGAATACCTTGCTTATCGTCTTCACTGTAAGGTAGAGAAATTACCGTTCAAGTACCTTGGGCTACCGTTGGGGGCGAACATGAAAAGGGCAGAAAATTGGAGACCGGTTATTGATAAATTCCAGTCGAAGCTGAAAGCGTGGAAATCAAAATTCTTATCGATCGCTGGCAGAATCACTCTTATCAAATCAATTTTATCTGCCCTACCTCTTTATTTTTTGTCTATTTTTAGGATCCCTGTTACGGTTGCTAGAAGGATTATCCAAATCCAAAGGAGATTTCTGTGGAGTGGTGTCTCAGATCGCAACAAAATTTGCTTCGTGGCCTGGAAAAAGATTGCTATACCAAAGAAGCTAGGAGGGCTGGGTATCGAGGATATTCTAGTAAAAAATCAAACCCTCCTCTTCAAGTGGTACTGGAAGTTTATTAATAATTACGAAGAGGATTGGTGTGCGTTGGTTAGAAGAAAGTGTGTTAATCAACCTGCAGCTCTACACCCGGTTTTCAACCTAGACAAAGCTTCACCCACATGGCGGAACATTGTGCTTACAGGTGATGTTTCGAGTTAGCCCAGTCGGTCACTGAAGGCTCCCCTGCAAATCAAAATAGGTGATGGGAGCAGGTGTAGTTTCTGGTCCGATCTTTGGGCATCCTTTGGCCCTCTCAAAGCAATATTCCCAAGATTATTCTCTATCTCAAACTTCAAAATGGTTTCTGTGAAGGAGGTCTCCTCTCACTTACGCCCCCTTGAAGAACAGGCGAACTCATGGAGAAGGCCATTATATCAGTGGGAGATAGAGGATTGCAAGAAGATAGAGTTGGAACTCAATGGCATTTGCCTAGAGGACTCCCGTGTGGATCAATGGGTATGGCGATTTTCTAATTTGGTGGAGTACAACATTAAAGCAGGGGCTGAGTTCGTTTATTCCTCTCCATCTACCAACTGCATCATACATAATGTCTGGCGTTCTCTTACACCCCCCAAAGTCGAATGTTTTTTATGGCTGGTTCTCAATGATGGTATAGCCTCAAGAGAAGCTTTATTGAAGAGAGGAATTATTGATCAATCCAATGCCTCATGTCCTCTTTGTGGTAATCACATTGAATCCCCTAGTCATCTTTTTCTCCACTGCTCCTTCTCTTGGAAGGTCTGGCAAAAAATCTGCAAATGGTGGGGGCTTTCCTAGGTGATCCTAATTCTATCGAGTGCTGGCTGGACAACTGGGAGGGGGCCATTCAGGCAACTTCTTCTCGCCCAGCATGGTGCACTATCGGATATGCTACATTTTGGTCAATATGGCTTGCAAGGAACAACCTTGTTTTTAATAACAAGGTGCCACAGGAGGATTCAATTTTTGATATCTTTATAACAAGAGCCACCTGGTGGTTCAAGTCAAAATTCACCAGTTTTCCCTATAACTCCAACGCAACTCTGGTGTCCGCTGAATGTTTCAAGAACTGGAATCCCTCAAGGAGAACTCCATCTCGCATGTTCTAACCATCCTATTGCATTCTCTCATGTTTCAGTGGCAGCTAGTTTAGTGGTTCGCATTTTCCCTTATGTCCACCTGTCACCATGATAGGTCGTGATGTGTGTAATCCCAGTCATAGTGCTTCATGACTGATTCTGTGTACTATTCCCTTTTTCATTCAATAAATGACGATTAGCATAAAAAAAATTAGATTTAGCTGTAACTTTTTGTTTTCTTTTTTTTTAAATTTTATATTAGTTCAAAATGATAAAAAACTAAAATTTAAAAATGAAAGTAGTATTATATTGAAAGGCAAAATTGTTAATCTTTATTTTTGTCCCCGGGCAGGTAGTGTGATTCCCATCCCATCTCTGTCCCCATGGGTCAACAATCCTCCATCCCCATCCCTACGGCAACGGATCTCCACACAAATCAGGACTTTTGACATCCCTAATACATACATAATGGCTAATTATAGTTTGGATTCTAAACTCTGAATTTTGCCTTTCAATATAATACTACTTTAGTGGAGAAGGGCTGGGGTCCCTTAAACATTAACTAGGTTCAAGTCCTGGTAATGTGAATGGAGCATACACAGTTGGTAGGGTGCTGACCTTAACAGGTGTCGATCGAAGCCCGGGAGAGATTAGTCTCGTGTCGACGGGATACTCTTATAGTATATATAAAAAAAAAACCCTGAATTATGATTCTGCGTAGAAAGCCGTTATAATAATTAAGAATTTCTTAGGAATTACCAAATCAATTGATATATTCTTGGAGCAGTGGCCTCTGTGTATATCAATCACGGTAGATACATCGCCTATATAGATACAACTCCGCAGGGATGAAATACAGACAGCTGTACAAGATATTATGATATGTTTAAGTTTATCTGGTGCTGACAGAGACCATCGTGGAACTCTGGTTGATTTGGTGTTATATGAGAATGAACACCAAAGTACATTATATATACATTGAAGGGACAAAGTCTTACAGGGGGGAAACCTATATGCTATAATTAACTGCTGCAGAATGCCAACCATGAGAAACACGTACAAATGTACAATGTTAGAAGCTGCTCTTCCCATGTGATCAAAAGTAGTTAGAATATGAGATACATGTGCAGGGATAGAAATAATTCCAGATACATGTACTACGTAGGATCATGATCAGTTATTTCAAAGTACAGTACCCATTTGCCACAGATAAGATAGATCAGGCAGTAGAGTCATATAATGAATAGCAGCATCTAGGCTTTTACATAATTCTGTGCATGATACTATGTTTTGCTTTCCACCATTTCGACGAAATTAGTTATAGCACTATACCTATAGCACATTCAACTCACGTTTTTTTTTTTAATTATTCCAAATTTTTCAAAAGGACTTATGTTAGTTACGTTGTCTACAGTCCTGTGTTTGGAATGGTTTTCTTTCTTTAATTTGTTTTGTCTCTAGCTTTGATGTAATTTGGTTTCAGTATTGAAATTTTGTTAAGATATCAAGATCAGCAAGCAGTGCTGCCAAAACAGATATTAAAACCTGTACATCCTGCTCTGAGTTGGCCAGCCACTCCTATTTGTGATGATGACTTATAGTTTGATGATGATCAATTATGAAACAATATGTTTAGACAAGAAAATCCTAGAAAAAAGAAAATCCAAGTTCCATTTCGCTAAATTTTTTCTGTCAGATTACGAGCTTGTTGTGTAGATAAACAGGACTCGCTGCAGATTTCTATAATCTGCATTAATTGTTTCTTAAACTTGGATGGATTAACTAATTAGGGATGATCGTTATGACCCAGTTGAGCTAGTTCTCCTTGGCAATTTTTTTTTTTTTCTGGAAATTAAAGAGCCACAGAAAAAACATGGTGAAATGATAAAACACAAAGCACTGTACCAAAAAAGAAGCAGTGGTCGAATATTGAAGCAAAATTGCGAGGACCACGGGGAGCGAGAGATAGCACGCGCATGCAGGGCCGCGGTCGGCTGTTATGGACAAAAAACATTCAAGTGCATAACACCTCTATCATATAGTTCCTAGCTACACATGCAGTAGAAAAGTTTGCTAAGTACTTCACATAAATGACTTGTCACTTCAAACATTAATTTTTACTCTCCCTCTCATCTAATGCTTTCTTTCTTTCTTTCTTTCTTTCTTTCTAATAAAGTCTGCAATGGAAATGCTTCCTGCATGCATTTTCATTTCAATAATTTTAGAATCTGCTTAATAATTTCCACCTTTTTAATATATTTGGGGTATCGCATTACTATTACCTATAAGATATTATTATAGACAGATATCAAATGGTGAACAATTATATCACTTCAACAGATAAAATAATTGCCACCAAGATTGTAAGAGCTGTGCATGAACATGATAGTTTGCTTCATTAATTTCTCTCTTTTGGGCCTTGGCTAGCTACTCTTTTTCTTTTTTTTTTTTTGTCAAGAGAAGGTACCCTGGCTCTCCTTAATATCAAACTGAATGGAATGCCATCTGCTATGGTCCTGCGATATGCTTATCTTTCCATATTAGGGAAAAGAAAGAGAAAGAAGATAGACTCAAAACAGAAAGTGAAGCAGAACAACATATTAATTAAAGTCTTGCACAGTACACCATACGTACATGCATAGGAGAAATTAAAGGCAACCACGAGCAGAATAGGATTGGAACGAGAGAGAAGTGGACAAACTAATTGCAACGGGGAGTAGGTTGTTCATTATTGCTGTGGTTCGTTTTTGAAGGACCTGCAGGACCATTGCACGTCCTGATCATGGAGCTTACATGCATGAGCCGATCGAGTAACATCTTCTACCGCTAGGTGCCTCTTCCGTTAGCCGAAAATGATAGTTCTCAAATTAAGCAGTAACTGACTTCCGAGTACAATAAAAAAATAATCATACTGCTTTTGGTTCTCGCTGCCACAATCTTGATTAAATTTTAATATTAAATGGCTTCTTAGCAGTTAATTGCTGCATTGGTGGGGTTCCTTAACTAAGTATCAATCAGGTTTTAAATCATGGAATGTGTATGGAATTGAAATTGCGCGTGGTAGGGTACTTAAGTAAACAAGGGGAGATTTTATTATTAATTTTTTTTATATGAAGTAAACAAGAGATCAAAGCCCGCGGAGAGATTAATCATGACTCAAACCAGATATACTTCTATAATCCCCAATGCACGTAGAGATTGGGAGCTTCTCCCTCTTCAGATTTCGTAGGGCTGTAATATTTATATGTTTGGTAATAGTTTGTAACCTATCCATTAAACTCAACGACTTAATTATCAAAGGAAAAAAATGTAGAGTGACTTCCAAATTGCAACATTATATATATATAATTAAGCAATGTCAAGCTCTGGGATGGATGTTACATCAATTAAAAATTTTCTGCCTACACTGACCATGCAAATTATGGAAATACAAATGACCCTGTATATAATGTTCACGTCCAGCTAGCAATAGCTTGTCTAAGAAATATTTGGAAAAGCTTTTTGTTGCCTCAATAGCTTTGTACAATGGTTTGCCGCGAACTCCAATTGACATGCTCATCATGAGCACCAGCTTCTCCCTCTTCCTGGCATTGCCGATCAGCCAAAATCTTCTCTAGCTCGCTTGGCCGGCAAGGAATGGTGAGTGCACCCTCGTGATCAAAACCATACTCTTCTGCGGCTTGCTCCAGCAGCCTCAAGAACATAGGATGCGTCAAGTAACTTAGTGGCACCACGAATCTTTTAGGTTCTTCTCCATCAGCTATTACTGCAAAATGCCCTTCCTTGACATCTTCAGGCACACCCCTCGAGTCATTAACTTCTTCAAACTCTTCACGGTAGGGAATTTGCGTTCTTTTCCCCAATGAAAGACTCTCTTGTAGCTTCTTGGCCACAAATTTGAGCTTTATAATGCCATTCTTCTTCTTGCTGCTTCCTGCTCTAATCTTAGCCATCGAAGTGGGTATTTATATTAGCGATAAGCTTTTTCTGATTCGATTCTCTGTGTTGGGTCGAGTGTTTTTCTTTTGGTAGCTAGGTTTTTATGTCTGCTTAAGGGTCTAAGCCACTGCGGTTTTTATAGAGTGCGTATCTAGAATAGGACGGTGAGAGTGAAGAAGAAGGAACGTGGCTCGACTGACTATGGACTTAATGGGGGGCAGACCAATGCATGTGAGTGAGTGTCTACCATCCCATGAAACGTCACCTCTGTGTCTTTTAATTATTGACTCTTCCTTCAGAGTTCAGTAGCCCAGCTAGCCCTGTACTTTTGCTTCTAGCCTATAACGTTCATTCAATATTATTCAAGGATAATGCTCTCTGTGTCTCAACCCGGAGAACAATAACATTAAACGGAAATCATTCCATGCACCACCAAAAATTTATATTTGTGTTAGTGTAACTTTTGGTCTCATTATAATTTATTTTTGAATTTCATGAGCGAATAATTATAATTAATATGCTTAGCTAAAGGTAATGAGAGGATTTACAAAACCCAACGACCACCAAGCTGCACCCTTTTTTATAGTAATAGTTAGGAATTCGATACAGCATATATATTGTCTCATTTCTATCTCAAAAGTAGGCTTTATAGAACGACATGATTTTGGTTCCAGTCTTTGTCATTACTGTTCTGATTAGAGCTTAATATACTGGAAAGCGAGCAAAGGAAAATGTATGCTCGAACATTAATACTATTTCTATTGATTAGTATGAAAAGATGTATACTTGACAATGGAAAGACCCGATCTTTAATACGTACCAATTAATCAATTATGTGCTACCTTGGCATTCCTAAAAATGGTTCTTCCGCGCTAAAAGAAGTTCTAGGGTGTAATTGTAATGCAAATTCTCATGTCACATTTTTCGGTGTTTGGTAAGTGTAAGAACCTCAATGTTATATGAACAATGCTTAAGACTGTAATTCTCTTCCAAAATTTCTCATACTATTCTATAGAGAAATTATTAAGCACACCCGTTGTGTATACTAGTTAAGTTTGGTGTACCCAACTTTTAGCTCATTAAAAAAAATAAATGGTAAAATATAACCAGACCAGACCCCTTGAGATTTGGTTTGTGCATCAAGAAGATTTTATAGTTGCAAGCTAATCTATATAGTTTTAAAATTTTGCATTTAAGCCAACTGAACTGTTAAAATAGGGTAAATCATAGGGTCCGTACTATTTCAAAAGTATCGTTTGGGGGTCTGTACTATTTTTGGTCCCTTTTACGGGTCTATACTCTTATTTTTCGTACCATTGAAGTGGACTGCCCGAGACCCCTAAAAGGAACGAAAAATAAGACTACAGACCCGTAAAAGGGACAAAAAATAGTACAGACCCCCAAACAATACTTTTGAAATAATGCGAACCCTATATATAAGAGTAACTCGGAAAAAACTCGTATACTAACCTCTAGGAAAACTACCGTAAAGTCGAAAATGGCCATAACTTCTTGTCCGGAACTCGCTTTGGTTCAAATTTTTTCCTCAATCTTATTTTAATATGGTCTAATGGATAGTATCAGTCTCCACACTTAGCTCAAAATTTAAAAAATTAGCATAAAACTCGTGCCGTAAATTCGAAAATGGCCATAACTTCTCGTCCGGAACTCGTTTTGGTTCAAATTTTTTTCCTCGTTCTTATTTTAACATGATGTAAAGGATAGTATTAGTCTCCACTCTTATCTCGAAAGTTGAAAAAATAGCTAAAAACCAATGTACTAACCCTTAGGAAAAACAACCGAGAACAAGAAAAGGGCCATAATGAGTTATTAGTTCCGGACGAGAAGTTTTAGGGTCCGTACTATTTCAAAAGTATCGTTTGGGGGTCTGTACTATTTCTTGTCCCTTTTACGGGTCTATACTCTTATTTTTCGTCCCTTTTAGGGGTCTCGGGCAGTCCACGTCATCAGCGAGGCTGCCCGAGACCCCCTAAAAGGGACGAAAAATAAGAGTATAGACCCGTAAAAGGGACAAAAAATAGTACAGACCCCCAAACGGTACTTTTAAAATAGTACGGACCCTATATATGCTATTTACCCGTTAAAACACAAGTTAAGTTAATAAAAGAGTTTAACATAAACAGTGTCCAACAAAGAAGAAATATTTTTTAAAAGAGCAAACAATGAGGAAAGGTAACGGAGATATAGAGTTTTAAGGGAAACAACTCAGATAGGTTGGTTCTGATACATAAATAAAGTGCATGGATTACACTGTCGCCATAAATTCTTCAGTCTCTAAATTTAAAATTTTAGAAACCTAATGGCGTCTAAATTTTAGCCTAAATAAATTTCTAATAAAATCCACAAGGGCTCCCCCTTCCTCCTAAGATTTATTTACGTTTCTAAATTTATACTTAATTTAAAAACTCCCCCATAATTTAATATTAGTCCTTAGCAGCAATATATGAGATACTGTTTAACTGCTGTAATGTATTTAACAGATTTGGGTTCTCTCAATGGGTTTTCAATTATACATTAAATATATTGCTGAACAATTACAATACTTGGTCATACATTGTCGAGAAGGATGAAGCTATAACCAGCCTTCATGATCAATTGATCGTACTCTTGTAGGAAGATAATTACTTGGTCCTGGAATGATTGAGGAAATGAAAGACGACAATTCTGAATCCAACAAAGATATAGACCCGTATTTACCGTACGTAGTAAACACGTGCTAGAACTGTTCTTATTACAGTAGCAGACAGTACATACAATATAGAACACAATACAAGCAATCTCAAATACAACATCCGTCACCCGATCCCGGGGACCATTATTCAAACCACAACAGCAGTAGCAGAAACATATATTACATGATACAGCAACATATAAAATATCAGCAGCGGAAGACTTAGAATGAGATGCAGCGGAGGTATGGATCCGGGGTCTGGTGGAGTAGAAACAACAGCTGGCCGAACCACGTACCTGTACTACGAGCAACTCATCCTACGGGATGAAACCCCGCAGGCGAGGGGTGAGTCCGAAGTGCTCACCGACGAAGGATAAACAGTAATATGCAGGCAAACACAATATTTTCGAAGTAAAATTCCAGCAAAAGATACAACAGAGAAACATCCAGAAAAATAACTGAGCCAAGACCAAAAGAATATTTATTATTACCAATTTTATCTTTCGGGGCCCTGTCATTGGACAAGCTAGGGTCGTACCTGGTTATTAACATGTTTCGGGTGCTAGATCAATCCAAGAGAACCCAGGGATCGACATCCCAAAAATATAGATCCCAGGGATAGACATCCCAAAAAATATAATCACGGGATAGACATCCCAAGCATAGACATGCTTATCACAAGTAACCCAGATCATAGCCACCACAAAACAGTCTCTAACCATCTAGTCGTACCACTACTTTCCAAGTGACAATATAGTCGTCAACACAACTTCCAATTATCTCATCATATCTGTTATCCACAATCAATATTCAACAGCAACAGCAATAGCATCATAACCAAACACAATTGGCTCAGCAGTTCAATCAGGCAAATAATTACCAGAGAAACAAACAAACTCAGTATTATGTGCGACATATCAAAGGTTATCCATCCTCACCTTAGCCGATTTCCCTACTCTTGGAAGTCCTCAAATTGTCCCGGCTCCGGCTCCTCGGGATACTGCTCGTTATCAGCTCCTAAATAGCAAACAATAGCATATACTCACTTAAGATGCACATAAATGCAATTGATGCTATACCGTAGAAATAAAACCTAGACTGGTTCGTCTACGTCCCGGTGAAACCCCGTTATCATCATCATTCACTATTTATTATTTCTGTGTCAAAATACCATACTGTATTTATACCCTGTTATTATTCCGGTATATACTTTGTTAATACCCTTTCTTTATTTATTTTATAAGTATGTACTTCCCAAAATAATTATTTTTGACCATATATATGTGTTCCCAAAATGATATTGTGTTAAAGCACTTATTTCATTTGTCCTTACAAATATAATCGTATACCATGTATATACTTTCTGCCGTATTTTCCAAAAATATACTTATCATAAAATAATTTTCAAATACTAACGTACTTATATATATTTTTTCTCAAAAATAATTATCATAACTTATATCAAAGGTACTAGCTATTATAAGATAATCTTCCTAGAAATTAATCACATGTCTATATAAAGGAAATTTTTCTGGTATAACATTTCCGAAATATACATCTTTAAGGGTATTTACCATAATTTAATAATCATGTTATAATTATCTTAATCCCTTGAAAATGTTATTATAGGGTAATTACTCCGTTAATTTCGCAAGATATAACCACTTACTATTTATTACTTTATTTCCAGAAAATTTCCAATCCATATATATTTATTTGTTATCATATTTATATACTTTTTTTTCCAGTTTTTATTTCCTATTACTATTATTATTTTTATTTATTTTATTTTTTTTATTACTTCGGACTGGGCCAAGGTCCAAGCCCAAGCCCAGTGTGCAACCATACTAGAACCCAGGCCCACTAACCCATTAACAACCCAGCCCTAAGCTTGACCCGTATTCAAAGGCGCGACCCGGTCCATGACCCGAACACGGGCGGGTCTGCCTATTTCGCAAACGGGTCACACCCACAACATTCGGGTGGCTCACCTTCGCATGTTGCAGGGTGGCGGCGGCCGGTCGCTTGTACGACGACAAGGCGATGGAGGCGTGGCTGAAGGAGAGGCGCACGACGGCTGACGAAGAGGGGACGGTGTCACGTCGGGCTCCACTCCACAGATCGGCAGCGTCGAGGTGGTTGTGCTTCCGACGTCGAGTCGCTACGTGGAGGCGACGAGCAGGAGAGGAGAGCAAGCATCGTGATCAGTCGAAGGAGGCTGGGCTCGGGTCGCGTCGTCCGGCGGCGCTGCTGCGAGAAGGAAACAGCAGCGTCGGTGGATATGCAGGTGGGGAAGAAGACGACGCGGCTGCGGGTTTCCTTTCCGGCAGCGAGGAAGGGCGGCGTCGACCTGCTACAGCTCGAGAATAAGGGCACGGTTGTAGTGACGAGCAGAGGAGGAGAAGAGGTGGTGATGGTGGTGTTGGCTCTCGGCGGTGGCGGTGACTTGCTGTGGCGGGTGGCTCGGTTGGGGTCACGGTGGTGTGGCGGCGTGAGTTTGCTGTGTGGTTTAATTATTTATTTTTTTTTAGTAAAGGAAATATTGTAGTGTAATGTAACCTGGAGAGGAAATTTTTGTGCAGAAGAGTATTGGTAAGACGAAATGTAACAACCCGGGTAAAATTTTTGATTTTTACCGGAACTGTAAAAGTCTTTTTACCGTGATTTACTGTTGAATTAATCTTGGGTAATTAATTCAAGGTAAATCGGGCGTCGTTTTTTGAAACCGAGAGTTTTCCCGCGCCCGTGATTTTTTCGTGGATTTTTCGGGCCTAAGTTGGTATTTTTCGGGTTTCAGGATTTCTCGGAAAATCACACCGGAAAATAACTAAGGGGGTATCAGTTATTTTCTGGTCCGGACCGGACTCGCTCTGTAATGCAGACAGGCTGCATTATTGGTTAATCACACGCTGCATAGTAAAATCACAGGTTAACAGTGTTGCTGCGCCTATATAAAGAAGAAAGCAGAAGGAGAGGAAAAAAAAAAGGAGAGAAAAAAAAAGAGAAAGAGAGAAAAAGAAAAGAAAAGAGAGAAAAAGAAAAAAAAGAAAAGGAAAAGTAAAAAAAATAAAACAGAAAACAAAACGGAAAAAAATATACAGAGGGAAGAAAAAAAAAGAAGAAAAAGAGAGAAGGAAAAAAATATGAAGAGAAAAGAAAAAAAAAAAGAGAAGCAAAAATCAGAAAAAAATGAAAGGAAAAAGAAAGAAAATAGAAATAAAGAAGGAAAAGGAAAAAAAAGAAAACCGAAGGGTACTGTTCATCGTCACCCAGCGCCTGCTACTGTTCACCAGGAGGCGTTCCGCGCCGCCCCTCCCCGCACCGCCGCCACCAGGAGCTTCGTCACACCGACGCGACCTCAACCCCGCCTCCACCGCTCCTTTCCGCCGCGAGACGCGCCTGTGGGAGCCGTCAACCCGGCGGAGAACCCGCGGATCTCACTCTCCTCGCCGCTGACGACGACGCCGACGACGCAGTGCCTCCTTTCCACCGCCCATGGAGTCACCTCAGCGTGCCGACCTCGCGCCAGCTTCTTCCTCGCGCTCGCCTTCCTTCTCTCGCCGTCGCGCCTCTGCAACCCGCCAAGGTGAGCAGATCCGGATTTGTTGACCCGCGTGATGTCCGGGTCACGAGCTTGGGTTGTGGGCTTGGTTGATCTGGGCTCGGGTTGGACAGGTGCTGGGCCGGACCTTGGCGGGCCTGCTGCCTTGGTCTGGGCTTGGTCCTGTTCAGCCCAGTCCGATTTATTTTTTTATTTTATTTAATTTAACAAAACAATATATATATATACATATATATATATATATATATATATATATTTTGGTATATAATTTTGGAAAAAAATTATATATTTACTTTTAGAAAATTATGGTCAATTTAATTTTCGTATTTTGAGGATAATATAAATATATATACATGGGTAAATAATTAAGTTATGTTTTGGAGAAAAACTAATATTATTTGGAAAAATATATAAATAACATGAAAATAAATTCTGGAAATTTAATATATGTATTATTTTCTCTGGAAAATTATGGTTGTGGAAATTATAATTATTTTATGAAAATATTTCGGAAAAGAGTTTTAATTAAAGTATGGTACCAAAATTATATTCGGATATACGTACGGTAAATATTTTCGGTAAAAGATAATAATAACGGATATGAACCGGGATGGGGTATTTCGCAGTATTGGCATCATAGTATACCGATTATGTGCATTTATATGAGTGTATGTTGTTTTGTTGGCTAGGTTTTGATGTCGGGCAGTTTCCCGAGGAGCCGGCGTCGGACCGGTCATTGTTTCCGGAGTTGAGTAATCGGCCAAGGTGAGGATGGATTTCCTTCAATATGTGCCTGTATTACTCGGTTATTATGTTTTGCTGATTATTGCATTGTTGGTATGTTTCGGGATGTTAATCCCATGGTCTTGATTGTTGTCGGGATGTTAATCCCAGTATTGTGATTGGTTTTTGGATGTTTGTCTTGCGTCTTTTTGGATTAAGAATAATGGATTAGTAATAAATTGAGACAAGGATGTCGATCCTTGGTATTTTGGATGGGATGTCTATCCCGGGATTTTGGTTAGGGATGTCGATCCCTGTGATTTTGTTTGATGATGATAATATAATTGTCACGTGGTAAGTAGTGGTACGACTCGATGGTTTAAGACTGTTTCGTGGTGGTCGTGACCTGGGTTACTGTGATAAGCATGTCTATGCTTGGGATGTCTATCCCGTGATTATTTTTGGGATGTCTATCCCTGGGTTCATATTTCTGAGATGTCGATCCCTGGGTTCTCTGGATTTGGTCTGACACCCGGAATGTGTTGATAACCAGGTCTGACCCCTAGCTTATCCGTGACGGGGCCCGGAAAGATAAAATTGGAACAATGGATTTTATTTGAGTCTTTTGGTCTTGGACCGGTTTTGGGTCGAGTTTTCGGTTGGGTATGTTTTTGGTGGATTTCACCTGTTTTTGGACCTTGAGTAATTATAGTTTCATATCGATTGTCTATCCTTCGTCGGTGAGCACTTCGGACTCACCCCTCACCTGCGGGCTTTCATCCCGTAGGATGAGTTATTTGTGATACAGGTTTGGTGCATTCCAGACAGGCTGCGGCGTTATCCCTTGGACAGGGCTCGGATCCATAGTTTGCATCAGAGTCGCATACAGTGTTTTGTGAGTTATTAAAGTCTTTCGCTGTGCATTATTTTGTTATTGTTGGGCCATTGGGCCGATTATGTTGTTATTGGCGTTATTATTTTTGGGCTGTTGAGCCCGAGTTATTATTGTATACACTGTATGCTGGGCTTGTTTTGGTTGGGTTGTCACAGTTCCGGCACGTGTTTACTGTGTACGGTAAATACGGGTCGGGGCGTTTCACGAAAGTTGGGTGACTGGTTTTGCTTGCAGAAGACAAAAGCAGCGTGAGGTTTATGGTTGCAGCAACTGGAAAGGCACAAAACATAGAAGCTACCAGGAAGTGTCAAAGGAGGCTTCAGGCAGAAAAAAGGTAGGGTGTGAAGAAGAAGAAATTTATTGCCTTGCTGGAGAAGGAGAAGAATGCCGGGTGAAGCTTCATGGTGAAGAGGAAGCTTCCTGTGGCAGAGGAAAAACGTGGTGCAAGTGTGTTACACACACTCAAGCGGGTATTGTCCGGACCAGCAAATAACTAAAATACCCTCTTTTTTTATTTCTGGTCCGTTCTTTCGAGGTTAAACTTGACTTTTCTCGAGATTCCTGGACCAGAAAAATACCAACTTTGGTCCGTAAAATCCGCAGAAAAATCTACAACGTGGGGTAAGGGCCGGTTTCAGAATCCAATGCATAATTTACCTTGAAATAATTACCCAAGATTAATTTCATAAGGTAAATTACTGTACAAAGCTTTTCTTACAGTCCCGGTAAAAACATAAACTTTACTCGGGCCGTTACAGTAATCATTTTATCAGTTAAATTAAAAATTAAGAAAGAAAAAGAGAATTCTAGATGGAACAGAAATTTTTATAGAAGTTTTTATACAAGACGCATATTCTGAGAATCATCCAAGTATATTTGTAGGCTTGGAATCACCTAAATATGTCAGCTGGGCTGCAACTTGAAATCCTCAAATGTAATTGAATTTTATCTTGTTCCCACATGATAAGGAGTCAATAAAGGGAAAAAATTTCAAATTTTTGTAATTACGTAATGCCACAATAAAAGTAAATTTCAGTGTCTAAATTAAATAATTTTAAATTTTAGAAAATAATTTATCTTGATTTAATCTCCTATATTTATGTCTTATATTTAGTTAATTCTGGTTAATAGTTTTTTTAATTTTCTAAATCCAAAAAAAATATTCACTTGTAACTATTAGTAATCTTATTGAATGTTTATGGATTTAGTTGGATATATATGATCTACACCAAAATTCTTAATTTTCCTTAATCCTTTGGCTCTATAATTCTCTAGTTAAATATTAATTTTTTTTG
Source organism: Turnera subulata (assembly GCA_028386065.3). Classification (NCBI taxonomy): domain Eukaryota; kingdom Viridiplantae; phylum Streptophyta; class Magnoliopsida; order Malpighiales; family Passifloraceae; genus Turnera; species Turnera subulata. The sequence goes on along the minus strand of JAKUCV010005828.1, from coordinate 138,986 downwards.
TTTATAACTCTCTAAAATATTTATCCATTTTTTTTGAGAGTGTAAAATATTTATCCATTTAATTAAGTACGGTTGATTTTTTAAGATATAAATGTAGGAAATTAACTATTAAATTATTTCTCAAAATAAAAAGGTTAATTGGATTGCTAAAAATAACTTTTAATGTGGTATTAATTAATTGTACGAATTTAATTTTTCCCCTTTATTAACACCTAATCATGTGGCCTTAAAGAGACAAGATAGAAAATTCCAATTTTAAAAAGTATCGTTGATCATGTACTCGTGCCACAAAAACAGTACTGAAGCTCACACCATTCTTTTTTTTGAACGATACCTGAGGCTCATCATAACATGAGGCTTAAACTTTTCTCAAAAAAAAAAAAAACATGAGGCTTAAACTCCCAACAACAGTAACATCCACCTTATCTAGGTAACCCCACTTGAAAATACAGTACCGAGCAGAGATGACCACGTTGCTTCCTAAAAATCAACCAAGCACAGGTAGGAAGAAGAAACTGGTGACTTCTAGACTGTTCTATTCTTTTGTAGTCTTCCGCTCTGTTTTTTTCTTTTTTGTCGAAGATCTTCAGCTCTTTCGTACTTTATATCTGAAATAAATTGCATTGCCGACGAAATGGTAAATTTGATCACAAGGCTTCGTTATTACATTATTTTTTCTTCTAATCCAATCACATGTCATTATCACAAGGTAAATTTAGATTAGATAATATAGAATGGGGTAAAAAGGCTTTTTATGTCCCTTCACTTTTCTACTTTCGTCGTTGTTGTCCCTGTACTTTGAAAATCATCGTTGCTGTCCCTAAAGTTAGGTAAAACCGTGTGTCGATGTCCAATTTACCTGCAATCACCGGTTTTGCCTCCAAAATTGACACGTGGCAGGTGGAGCCTACCAAAGGCTGACTTTTTTATTATTTATTTTCTTTTTAAAAAATTTAATTTTGTTTGGTTAATTTTAAAAGATTTTTTAATTTAATTTTTTAATCTCATAAATTAAATGGATCCGCTAAAATTAAAAAATTTTGGGCTAAGCTGTAACTTAAAATGAAATAGATAATTAAAGAGAGATTTTATGTGTTATTTTTTTGCACATAAAGTTTATAATGTTTTTTTTTGGTTTTTTTTTTAAAATTTTGGAGGGGAGTAAGTGTGGTAACTGATCTCTCTTTGTCACATTCACAGTAGTTTCATTTTTTCTCCCAAAATTGAAGAGCCCAAAACCTAAAAAGGAAAGAAAGAAAACAAAGATGCATGCTTTTGTCTTGTGAAATACATAATTTTTGGGGGTAGTTGAGCCAAAATCTTGTGTCGTGCTTGACGGAAAAGAAGCCCTAGGCTTTATCTTCTTCATCAATCTGCACAGGAGCCGTCGCCGAGGACCTTCCATTGGAGCAGAGCACAGCCGACGACGGTGATGAGGCCGCCGTGGCCTGAGAGGGCGCAATGGCGACACACCACAACAACAGTCGCGTGTATCGCCGGATGTGAACAAATAGCGCTCTGCAACCCCTCACCGCCCGCCTCAGTCGACAGGGACGAGTGGCAAAGGAGTCGCGCAGGCACGGGGCAATCTCTGCGATGAACTCCGCCCTCACCTCGAATCCGCCGTGAGTTTGTGTTCGACACCACCGTGGGTCTGTGTTAAACGACGTGTTTGTCGAGTCACCACTGCCCCTATGAGCCTCCATCCGCAGTACAGGCAGTGAGCCACCGTCGCGTATCCACCGTCGGTGTTGCTGTTGTAACAGCCCGGGTAAATATTTGTATTTTTACCGGACTGTAAAAGTTTTTATACAGTGATTTACCGAATGAATTAATCTTGGGTAATTAATTCAAGGTAAATCGAGCGCCGGATCCCGAAATCGAGCCTTGTTCCACGTTCGGGATATTTTTGCAGTTTTTCCGGGACAAGTTGGAATTTTCGGGATTTTGAAGCTACGAAAAGACGATTATGCCCTTGGTTTAGTTTGGAAACTAAAGAAAGGATGAAGGGCATAAGAGACATTTTAGTGGTTAGATTCTTTCCTGCTCAATCATGCACATACAACCGTTACACTGACACCTTTACACCACTTTTCCTTTTTCCGTTTGTCTGCCACAACTAATTGTTCCTTCATCTCTGGCTACAAAAACATATTTCTTCTGCACACCACACAACCCAGTACCATCTTCTTCTCTGCAAAAACTTGAAACCCTGTATATTTCTCCTGCAAACACAAACCCATAGCCAGTTCCCTTTTACCTGCAAAATCCGTTCTTTCATTCCCTGCAAACCAACCAGAAAAGAAAAGAAAAAAAATAATAAAATAAAGAAACAACCCCACACCACCATCTCATCTTCTTCCTCCTCCCCTCACGCGCGAACCACCACCACCACCGAGCCACCCACCACAAGCACCAGCCAGCAACGACCGCCGCTCCCTCTCCTCTCCTCCTCTCTGCCTGCGTCGACCACCGCTGCAGCACCACCGGACCAAGCAGCAGCAACTCGGGTCGCATCTCCACCAACTCGCGCGACCACCGCAACCGCCGCCGCCCCGCAACACCACCAGTCGCCGCCTCCCTCGCCAGCGCCTTGCCTCCGCCGTCGCTCGTCTTGCATCGCCGTGCCGCGTCATCGCCACACCAAGGTGAGCTGCGGGTTGAAGACAACCCATCTGACCAGGCGGGTCGACCCGGCAACAGTTGGTCTGACCCGGTTTTGGTTAGGGCAAGATCTGGGCTGGGGTGCTTTGGGCCGGATGTGGACTAGGAGCTGGGCCAAGTCTTGGTTCGGGCTCAGATTGTGGGCCTGATGCCTTGGCTTGGGCTAGCCAGTCAGTCCTGGTCCTGACCATTCCTGGGCTCTGGACTGGGCTAGCACTGTTCATGTTCCAGTCTAATTTTAAAACTATATATATATGAATAATATTTTGGAAGAAATCTATATACCATGGGGAATATATTTTCAGGAAAAATATATATAAATATATAAAAGATTATATGATGGTAAATAGCTTATGAAAATATATAAGTTTGGGAAAATAATTACAAAAATATTTTGAAAAGGTATATATATGATAATTATGTACATGAAAAATATTTTGGAAAGAGTATTATCAAAATACTAAATACCAAAATAATATCCGGGTACATGGATAGTAAATTAATTTTGGCACATGGACAAAAAAAATGGTGAATGATGATGATAATGGAATAATAATCATATGCATATCATGTTTATTGTGCATTTGTGTAACTGTATATTTGTGATTAATTATATATAGGATTTGATAACGGGAACGAGCACGTGGAACCGGAACCAGAGGGAGAGTTCCCGGAAGAATTTATCGGCTAAGGTGAGGATAAGTAAATATTTGTATACCGCCCGTGATATCAAGTTGCTGTTTGTTCACTATGTGCGATATTTTCCGGTATGATATTACTTTTGTGGCTGTGAATGGTTTATTATGAGATGAATTAAGTTGATAATTATTGCCATTGATGTTGTTGAAATTATTACTGCTGTTGAGTTTGTTATTATTGTTGTTGACTGTGAGACTTGTGTGAGTTGAGTACCGGGAGTACTAGTATGGGATGACGGATTGGTTAAGAGGTGTTGATTATTATCCGGACGAGCGGAGAGGCTGCGAGCCTGGTCGAGATAATGAATAATGGTCGGTTAATAGGAGTGTAGTAACATGTTGAGGAGGAAGAAAACAATAAAATGGAAACACTTAGACATCTAGTAAGTCACAGTTAAATGTTGGAATAGCCTGACGGTAGTTTTTATATTTATGGTGCTGGGGGAGAGTGTGCTTGGGGTCTGCTCCCTGTCTGTACCAATTTTTATTTTAGGCGCTGGGGGAGAGTGTGCTTGGGGTCTGCTCCCTGTCTGTGCCAGTTATTACGTGGAGGTACCAGGGCGGGGTCCATGGGCTAGCTAGCTTGACTAACTGACGACAGCCAACATTTAACTTGTGATAGGGGGCCCTGTTAATAAAATTGGATTAGTGTGTCTAGGATAATGCAGAGTACCTTCTGTTTGTTGTTGTTTACTGTGACTTGGTTATTATTGGTTGCCTGTATATTTATCTTTACTTATGGATTTTACCCGGTGAGCACTTCGGACTCACCCCTCGCCTGCGTGACTCGGTCACGTAGTTTTTTTTGTGCTGAGTATAGGAACGTACATGGCCAGTTGCGGTGTACCCTCAGACAGGACTCAGATCCATTAGTTTGCATCGAGTTTTGCATATGATGTTTATGAGACTATTATTGCTTCCACTGTGCTAATGTTGTTGCTGTACCCGAGGTCGGGTGACTGATATTATATTGGGCCGTTGGGCCAGATTTTCTGTTGTATTTACTATGTGTGCCACGTGTCGGCACTGTTGTTTGGTTTTTACTGTATGTTGGGTAAATTTGGGTCGGGGTGTTTCAGCTATGCTGCTTGCCTTGGTCGGTATGCTTCACAAAGCAAGATTGGATGGTTTTCATTCTTTTCTTATTCAAAAAAAAAAAGCAGTTCATTTTTTTTTTGAAAAAATTAACATTTCTATTTAAAAACTATTATGTGTTTGTTTTTATGAAGAATTGATAGATGAAGGCTGCGAATTTTTCGCTTTTTCTTTCCAGAAAAGTAAAAGAATTTATGTATTTCACAAGGTAGGGGGAGCTGGATGCATGCTTGTGTCTTGTGTGTAATTATAGGGATATGGGTGTTGATGTGTGGATGATGAAGGAGTATCAGGTGAAGGAATCTTGGCTGATTATGGTTCATTTAATCTCAAAAAATTAAATTAAAAAAAATTCTAAAATTAACCAAACAAAATTAATTTTTTTAAAAGAAAAACAAATAATAAAAAAATTCAGCCTTCGGAAGCCCCTACCTGCCACGTGTCAATTTTGGAGGCAGAACCGGTGATTGCAGGTAAATTGGACAGCAACACCCGGTTTTACCTAACTTTAGGGACAACAACGATGATTTTCAAAGTATAGGGACAACAACGACAAAAATAGAAAAGTGAAGGGACATAGAAAGCCTTTTTACTAATGGTATATAACTCGACAAAGCTGGTAAAAATTAAGCAATGTAGGACTTATAAAGCTTGATTATTCAACATTAAAACAAGAGTAAAACTGCAACTTATACTTTATTTTTTCTTGGTAAGAAAAAAAAAAGGTGGGGGAGGTAAGTTTTTTTTTTTTTTTTTTTTATCCAAGTGAGTGGAGTTAACTTACACTTTATAGCATACCAAAAACTTTATTATTAATTGATAAATATTGGAATAATTAATTCCTATTATGTTTCTTTTCCTTAGGAGGTAATCAATTTCTATTTAATGGAACAATAGTTACAAGACGAGCAAAACTGAACAACTGTCCTCAAAAACAAGCCAAGTCACTGTGGCTAACATTGTTCTCCATATTTTAGCTTTTAATGAACAAAGTATATATCCTTATAGTAATCTGTCATCTATTCATTTCATCCACCACGACATGTTTTTATCTCCATGTGGTGATGATGACTAAAAAGCGTTCAATTTTTTTTTGGAAGACTAAGTGTAGAAGGATTTATGAGTAGTGATACACATATGTTATTTCAATTATTTCTGTAAAAATATGTTACTTCAAAGATTGTTATACTGCCAAAAGAATGTAACCCAATTATCAATTGAAGTTGCAGAAGCAAACGCAAGATCCTACTTGCCAACAAATTATTGCAGAAATGAAATCATGCCAACAACCATCTGACACATATATATCTCAACTTGGTCCTGGCCACTGGGTGACATTAATTCCAGCGATACTACTCAATATGGGAAGTGTTACTTCCTTGCAAGTAAAATTAAACGGGAATGTACCAATGTGGGTTGGTCCTGTTGAAGTATTAAAGTTGATTTTTTGGACTTGCAGCATATTTTTTACAAAACGAATTTACTGCATGCAATAATGTTTTAGTAGTCAAATTGTATTAGTTGTCTTATTAATGTAGTTTTATATTTTCCATGTGTCATTTAGAATGGTGTGTACAGCTTTATATGTAAGTCATTATGATGCAAGTTTGTTGTAGATCAAATAACACAAAAAAGAATTCCAGCTCTTTGTGATCACTTGAAGATTTATTTCTTTTACTTTCTGATTGACGATCTTGGGCTAGTGATTATTCACTATCTGTTTTCTTTCATGGTAGCGGAGCCACAAAGGTCTTAGTTGGTTGTGACTAATATCCCTTGGTGAAAGAGTCAACCTATTCTTCAAGAATGGATGCAAGTGGTCGTGTAAATGGCTTGGGTCTGGAGCTGTTGAACTCATCAAATAATTTGATGTGGAGGACTTGCATGGAATCATATCTTGTTGGAGAGGATCTATGGGATGTTGTTGATGGAGCCAATACGAATTGCCCAGCGAACACACCTGAAAATGCTACAGCAGTAAAGAACTGGAAGCAACTGAATGCAAAGGCAGAGTTTGCTTTGAAGAGATCAATTTCGAATGGAATGTTTCAGCATATTATAAGGTGTCATTCTGCAAGAGAAATCTGGCAGACATTTCATCGACTATTCAATAAGAAGGATGAAGCAAGGTTGCAGGCATTAGAGAATGAGTTGGCAAATACAACTCAGGGAACACTCTCTATGTCAGAATACTTTCTAAAGATGAAAGAAATTTGTGCAGAAATTTCTATTCTAAATCTTGAAGAAGCAATTTTCGATGCAAGGTTAAGGCGATGCATCATTCGGGGTTTGAAACCTGAATATTCACCTTTTATTACTTCAATTCAAGGATGGGCTCAACAACCATCTTTAGAAGCGCTTGAGAATCTCTTGTCTTCACAAGAGTCATTGGCCAAGCAAATGGCTTCTGCTTCTCTAAAGGAAGAAGAAGGGACAACTTTGTTTTCAAAGAGAATGAAGAATTTTAAAGGCAAAGAGAAAGCTGGTGATTCAAGTCAACCTGAAAATTTTGAGTTTCAAAACCATGCTGGGAAGAAGAACTTTAAATGTTATCGTTGTGGGAAACCTGGGCACTTTAAAAAATTTTGCTGGGTAAAACTCAATGAAGGAAATGCAGCCGAAACCAATGCCAATGACAAGCTCAAAGATGAAGAATAGGATTGGAGCAGTTGTTTTATGGTCAGACCTGTTAATGCCATGACTTCCATCAATTTTAAAGAAGATTGGATTGTTGATTCTGGTTGTGGCCACCATCTAATTGGTGATGATTCAAAGTTCTCTAGCTTTCTCGAATACAAAGGCTCTGATGCTATTGTCACAGCTGACAACACTGTACATCCCGTCAAGAATGAAGGCGTTGTTACTGTCAACGACAAGAATAATGAATCCATTGTTCTTGAAAGTGTATATCATGTCCCAGGGATGAAGAAGAACTTATTCTCGGTGGCGAATGCTGTAGATGCTGGAAACTACCTTCTTTTTGGACCCAATGATGTGAAGTTTCTTCGAAACATCAAAGTTCTCGAGGCAGATGTTATTCACACCGGTAAGAGAGTCAATGATTTATTTGTTTTATCAGCATCTACTTCTTATGTAAATATTTGTCAATATGGTAAGGCACATCGTCTTCCATTTGATAAATCTTTATCCAGATGCAAGGATCCACTAGAATGCATTCACAGTGATTTAATGGGGCCTACTAGAACTCCTTCTTATAGTGGTTTTCAATATATGCTGATATTTGTTGACGATTTCAGCAGGTTTACCTGGATTTATTTTGTGAAACAAAAATCTGATGTCGTCACCAAGTTTATTGAGTTCAGGGAAATGGTGGAGGCTGAGTTTGGCAAGAAAATCAAGAAGTTACGCACTGACAATGGTGGCGAATTTACATCCGATGAGTTCTTTTCTTTTTTCCAACAACATGAAATCAAAAGGGAACTCTCATGCTCCCATACTCCACAGCAAAACGGAATAGCTGAAAGAAAAATTAGACATCGGGTGGAGACTTGTAAGAGTTGGTTGCATGCCAAGAACCTGCCAAAAGCCTTGTGGGCAGAATGTATGAAATGTGCAACATACGTAATTAATAGAACGCCACTGAGTCCAATCAATTTGAAGTCTCCTTATGAAATGGTGTTTGGTGAGAAGCCCAATATTCAACATCTCAGAGTTTTTGAATCCACCTGCTATGTTCACATACCTGAAGTTCAGAGAACTAGACTTGATGCAAAGGCAAGAAAATGCATTTTTATTGGGTATGATGAACGGAAAAAGGGCTGGAAGTGTATGGATCCCAAAAGTCAAAAAACGGCAGTATCAAGAGATGTTGTTTTTGATGAGTTTTCTTCTTTATATGGCTCTAGCTGTGATGAGGATACATGTGAAGACAACTCGTCAAAAGTGATGAATCTGCCAATATTAACAAAAGTGCCATCTCAGCAAGGCTCTTCTACTCCTATTGCTGCAAGAGATCGAAATGAAAGAGGGAGTTCAAGGGAGGAAAATGAAAGGGGGAGCTCGTGGCAAAGTGATTCTGTTCAACAAGAAGAAAGACCAACAAAGACTTGCTATATCAGAAGGCCAAAAAGAGCAATTGTCAAACCATCTCGTTATAGAGATGAAAAATTTATTAGTACTTACTCATGTTTCTTTGCAGGACCACATGATTATGAAGAACCCTCTTGTTTTGATGATGCCAAAGGCATCAAAGAATGGGAGTATGCAATGGATGAGGAGATGAATGCTTTGCACAAAAACCAAACTTGGAGTCTAGTGCCAAAGCCTGAGGATGTGCAACCTATCTCTTGTAAGTGGGTGTACAAGGTTAAAAGAAGAGCAGATGGCAGTGTGGAGAGGTACAAAGCTAGACTGGTCGCTCGAGGGTTTTCACAGAAATATGGTGAAGACTATGAAGAAACCTTTAGTCCTGTGGCTAAGATGACATCAGTTCGAATTGTCATTGCTTTGGCAGCACATTGTGGTTGGAAACTTTGGCAGCTAGATGTAAAAAATGCCTTCTTGTATGGAGAACTAGATAAAGACATTTACATGGAGCAGCCACAAGGATACATCTCCTCTACACAACCAGACCATGTATGCAAACTCAACAAAGCTCTATATGGATTGAAACAAGCTCCTCGAGTCTGGTATGGAAAAATAGCTAAATACTTGCAATTTTGTGGTTATTTTGCTTCAAATTCAGATTCCAGCTTATTTGTTAAGAAGCAAGAAAAAGTGCATGTTGTTGTTCTCCTGTATGTGGACGATATGATCATAACAGGCAATGATGAGCAAGAAATTGCAAAGTTACAGGAAGAGCTTTCTGTTAGTTTTGACATGAAAAGATTAGGTAAACTTGGTCACTTTCTTGGTCTTGAAGTGAAATACTCCAAAGGTGGAATCTTTGTGAGTCAAGAGAACTATGCTAAGAAGCTCATTGAAAGATTTGGTGTCAAAGAGAGCAAGACACGCTCTACACCAATTGATGTGAATGTGAAGTTGAAACGAAATGAAGGCTCTCTACTTGTTGATAGTTGACCATATCGTGCTCTTGTCGGTAGCCTTCTCTACCTTACTATAACTAGACCAGATATTTCATTCTCTGTTGGTTTGGTCAGCAGATTTATGCAAGAGCCACGAAAACGACATTTGGCAGCTGCAAAAAGCATTTTGAAGTATATAAATTCCACCACTGATATGGGCTTATTCTTCAAAAGAGAAAATGAATTTTCATTGACTGGTTATACAGATGCAGACCTTGGAGGTGACTTTGATGACAGAAGGTCTACATCAGGTTATGTATTTTTCTGTGGTAATTCTAGTATTTCCTGGTGCAGCAAAAAACAAGGCTCAGTTTCCTTATCAACTACAGAAGTAGAATACAAAGCTGCTGCTCTTGCTGCACAGGAGTGTGTTTGGCTCCGAAGACTCATTGAAGATATTTATTCTCCAGTTGTGAAGGGAACTGTGGTTCATGGTGATAATCAGAGTGCAATTAAGCTTGCAACCAATCCAGTTTGTCACGCAAGAACCAAGCACATTGAGTTGGAGCACCATTTCATTCGGGAGAAAGTGCTTGATGGCAGTATTTGTGTTGTAGAAGTAAAAAGCAAGGATAATGTTGCTGATATTTTTACCAGGTCGTTGGTCAAAGGCCCATTTGAATTTCTGCGTGCTAAACTTGGTGTGATGTCCAAAAAATCACTTTAAGGGGGAGTGTTGAAGTATTAAAGTTGATTTTTTGGACTTGCAGCATATTGGAGTTACAAAACAAATTTACTGCATGAAATAATGTCTTAGTAGTCAAATTGTATTAGTTGTCTTATTAATGTAGTTTTATATTTCCCATGTGTCATCTAGAATGTTGTACACAACTTTATATGTAAGTCACTATGATGCAAGTTTGTTGTAGATCAAATAACACAGAAAAGAATTCCAGTTCTTTGTGATCACTCTGAAGATTTGTTTCTTTTTCTTTCTGATTGACGATCTTGGGCTAGTGATTATTCACTATCTGTTTTCTTTCAGGTCCAAGTAGTAAGCGATTTGGTTCTGCTTAAGCGAGGTCTCGGATATTAGTCCTCGTGTACGCAGAAGATTTTCCCATTGAGAGACTCACCCACCATATCCAGCTGGTGCGCGACCCGAATCCAATCCGGATTAGTCGGGAGCAATGCTCCGAATACCGAATGGAAAACCAAAAAAATTAAACGGTATAGTATAGCTCAATTAGCTAGTAGTTCTGTTGAGGAGAGAGTGTTTTACTTGAAAATTTCCCCTGTTCCACATTAGCTGATGTAACTCCAACCAGATTAATTGTGCTTCAATGAGTGTTTGCATTCCCCAAGAAAGAAAAAAAGATCCTAAGGGCTAAGAACTTGTTAAGCGTAACTATTTTTGATATACTTAAAAAGGAAAAAGAAATTCTAGAATATCAATCCACACCCAAAAGTTCTGCATATTGATTTATGGCATGAGCTTAGGAGGCAATTCCACCTGCTCTCACATGGTTCTTAATTGATTTTATATCACCATACTCAGTTGATGTAATTGATTCTGTCAATCTTTCTTGTAAAAAACAGATATTTTACGGGGGTATGGATGTAAATTCCTCTTGGCATGATTGGTGATCTTTGGCCTAATCTTGATATCCGGAGGACCTAATCTCTATGCCTGGAGGATTTGCTCCTGATGCCCGAAGGTTCTGATCTATATGCCTGGAGTGCCTGCAAGACTAATAAGAAGGACCCAGGAAAGTCCAGGGTTGTGACCCCGAGAGAACCTCTGATGCCTAAGTTAGCAAAGGGGATTTTTCTCTAATAATTTGAGAGAGTATAGAAAGAGAGAGTTTTGAGAGTGGGAATTATATTCTCTGGAGAGAATTTCCTTGTGGAGAGTAGAGATTTCTCCAGGAAGAATTTGGTGTATGTTTTACTCTTCTTTGCATCTTTACAGGGATTTTTGATAAATGGAGCATTAATTCAATGGCTCCCTATTTTCAGGAAGTTTGATTACTTGTTGAGTAACTGACTTGGTAACTACCAAATATTTAATGACAGCTAAAGGTCACGTTTTTTTAATTTGAGAAATTTTCTTGCCTTATCAATCAGTATTTATGGCTAAAAAACCATTCCTCATCATTTCTAGTGCTCTTTTTTTTTTTTTTGATTTCTGTCAATCCTAGTGCTGAGTTTTGAACTATGAACATATTATATTATATATTTGCAATAAAATCTTGTTAGTATAAAAAAGGGTCTACATATTGGCTAAGAATACTAAATCCAGAAAGCAGATTAGTTGCAAGTATTTCATGTTTTTTTGGGGGGAACTAATGTTGAAAGTGAAGGATTTCATCATGCATATACATATAATAGATAAGAACACTTATCTGTAAGTGAAGCGGAAGCGTTGTCAAGATCGGGAGCCACGGCTTGGATTACTGGTCGGTGGAGACCGTCACAGTATGTCGGATCGGCCTCCTAGTTTCTACGGTCTAAATCCCTAGTTTACAATATACAGGTTATTTGTGTTGTCTGTTGTACTAAAAAATGTACTAGCCACCCCTTTGTGGTGGCTTATATATAGCATAGTTGGGCCCCAATTGAGCCCCAGTTGGGCTTAAGTGAGCACCCCTTATGGGTAGACCCACTATTTTCCAACATCTCCCTCTCACACATAATGGGAGTGCTCATAAATACAATCATGAGAAACAGATTCTCATCAGAAACTGCAAACATCCATACAGGGAAGTAGAACCGTGCGACCAACATACAATGAGAGCTAAATGCTATACATCTGTTAGGAATATATAGCCTCTCATCCAGAAGAAACCTGCAAGTAGATCAAAAAGTATGCAAGTACCCTAGATCATAAATCACATTAGAAATCTGCCGAAGATCTCTCTTTTAAAGATACATTGTACACAATTATAACCGTATGTCATAATTGGTGCACCGGTGAATACAAACTAATGTGATTTCGGTCAATGATCTTCCTCTTCTCACTATCCCCTTAACTCAAATTAACTTGCTTTTCTAGACATGTCCCGCCAGACCGAATCAGTGTCCATGGTCCTTTGGCAACACACTAAGATAGCAAACATTAAGCTGAATCTCAAGTATCTGATCGGAGTCCTGAGGTTACACAATCGAGCCACCATAAAGGCTCTGGGTCTCACAAAACAGTAAGCAGAGATTGAACTTATGTAAACCCGTTTGGTCGGCAAAATGCACACATGGTATGAAACATGTGCTACAACATTTTCTCCTTTCCCATGGAGCGTATGTCTTTCCCATATGAAATGCTATACAGATGATATCTAGACACCATATGTGTCCAAATCTGAGTTCCTCGATCTACACATCAACTTGAACTCACATATGGCCCACTAAGTAGACTTGGTGAACGTATTCCACCATTAAAAATGACCTTATGTCATTATATAGTCGACATTTATGATTTTAAGCCACAAGCTCTCAAATTATCCGTCTATAATTTTGCTTAAAATCTGTCTCATCTCCACTTATCACTAAGATAAGGAGGCGGTTACCCGTGTGAGAGGGCTAACCTCGTGTCTACTCGACATACTCTTAAACAAAATAAATGAAGAATGTACATAACATTCATCCATATCTATATATGCAAATCAACTTATTTGATAGCATGAACATTAAACACAGGTTGTGAACTTTTGGGAAAATAATAAGCATAAAGTGAAGTACTTAAGCCTACACAATTTTAATACCTAATGTGTTCCACAAACACATCCCAAGGTAAAGGCTTAAACAGTGCATCTGATCACTTGTCTCTTATAGACAGATACTTCACATTCACAACCTTACATACAACAATGTCGTCTGCATAGTTGTATCGGATGTCTACTTATTTGGTGAAACTAACCATTCTTGGCAATAGAAATTGCAACCTCACTGTCATAGTTGACTAACACTAGATCAGTGTCCTATGCATTATCCATTATATAATCCAAGAACTTGTTCAACCAAATAACTTTTATACTGCTGAAGCGAGAGCTACACATTTAGCATCAATCGCAAACAAGTATACACATGATCATTTCTTACTACTTTATGATATGGCGCCATCATTTAGTAAGAGCATATATCTAGATGTAGACTTTTCTACCATCTAGATCTTTTCCATGATCAAGGCTTGTATACTCAACCAAGAAGGACATCTCCTTACTTGGTGACAAAAAAAAAATATAATCAGCAGACTTCTTTAGACATCCCATGATCCTTTTTAACTGCTTGTAATGTGCTATGCCTAGGTCAGATTGACATCTATCTGTTAAGCCATTTTCTTAACCAATATCTAGTTTATCATACACCACAGCGTACAACAAACTTCCGACTGCGCTCCGTTATGGAACTTGGCTTATTTATCACTCTCATCAGGAGTCTTAGGACACATGATTTCTCAAAGTATGGCATTTACTGATAGGAGTTTAGATATGGTTACTTTGATGCATATTGTATTATTCCAAATCTTTATTAGTGTAATTCTCTTACGAGGAATACAATAATTTCTTGAAACAATATCTTGAAATCTTAATTTCAAGATTATATGCAAATCTTTATCCATATCATCTATCTCGATTGAGGTGACAACTAGGTTTTTTACCTTGTTGATTAAAGGATTAAAGCGTTTTTTGGTCCCTGTGTAAGGCCTCAAAGTTGGATTTCATCCTCGTGTAGGTTTTTGGCCTCTTTTCATCCCTCCGTTCGACCAATTTGGTTCGTCCGGCCAAAATCCGACAAAAATAGCTGACGTGGCATATTTTTTGGTGCCACATAAAATTTTTGGGTCCCACATGTCAGGAAAAACCCAAAACCAAACCAGGATCCACCCGACCGGTCCGCCCACCTAAATAACCTGGAACCCAAAATATAATTATATTATTTTTAATTATATAAATAATTTGAATAATAACAATATCCTATTTCTAAAATAATAAAACATAATATATATATTTTATTTTATATTTAATAAAAAAATTTATAAAATAAAAAATATTTTTTTTAAAAAATAATAAAACGTAATAAACATCAAACCATTCACATTTTATAATTTTTATATATATTTTATATTTAATAAAAAAATTCAAAAAATAAAAAATATTGATTTTAAAATAATAAAACATATCAAACCATTCAAATTTTATAATTATTTTAAAATAAATATTTTTTATTTTGTAAATTTTTTTATTAAATATAAAATAAAAAAATATATAAAAATTATTAAATTTGAATGGTTTGATGCATATTATGTTTTATTATTTTAAAATAATTTTTTTTTATTTTAAAATTTTTTTATTAAATATAAAATAAAAAATATATATTATGTTTTATTATTTTAGAAATAAGCTAATTTTATTATTCAAATTATTTGTATAATTAAAAATAATATAATTATATTTTGGGTTCTGGGTTATTTAGGTGGGCGGAACCGGTCGGGTGGATCCTGGTTTGGTTTTGGATTTTTCCTGACATGTGGGACCCAAAAATCTGATGTGGCACCAGAAAATATGCCATGTCAGCTATTTTGGCCGGATTTTGGCCGGACGAACCAAATGGGTCGAACGGAGGGATGAAAAGAGGCCAAAAACCAACACGAGGATGAAATCCAACTTTGAGGCCTTACACAAGGACCAAAAGCGCTTTAATCCGTTGATTAAACTCCATATCATTTCTAGCTATAAGTATGTCATATACATACTATATGTAAATTACAAACTTGCTTGGTACATGCCTTGAGGATTAGAAGACCAATATAGACTCCAAAGTCTACAAACTATATGTTCGTGGTCCTCTTCAATGAAACACAATTTGTTTCATTCTATCTCCATTGAGAAAGGCATTATTACATCCGTTTGACGTAATCCAAGATTGAAGTTTGAAATAATAGCTAGAAACATCCATACATAGGTAAAACTCACAGAAATCGAGATTGACTCTTGTAATCTATCTCTTTCTGTGATGTATTTTTTTTATCTATTAGTTGAGTCTTAAATTTCTCAACTATGCTACCACCCTTAAGTTTACTTTTGAAAACATATACGTTCCCAATAGCATTATGTCCTTCAATGAGATCAACTAGTTCTTAAACTTTATTGACTCTCATTGACTCCTTTTCTTCAAGTGTCTATTATCTTGTAGGAATATCATAAAAGACCCATTATCTTTGATGTCAAATCATCAACGACAATCTTTTATGAGAATCATACTTAATTGTGATTCAGGTATGTTGTTCCCATTTGGATCAACATGGCTCCCACTAGGATTAAAACGCTAATCTCGCTCCCACTTAGAACAAGATCTATCTTTATCGCTCCCACTTGGAACAACAAGATTACTTTTATTCGGAGTTGATGATGAGGAAGTTTATTGATGAGAAACTAAGTCATCATCTGTAAAAAATCCTCCCACTCGAATAAAGTAATCCTTGCACGTCTTAATCCTCTTCCTCAAATAAAGATAGGCCTTAACCTACCTCAACCTTCTTAAGAAACTCATTCACTAAGAATGTGACATCTGTTGGTTTAAACTCAGTTACGCTCCCACTGTTTTGCTGGCTTATAAACATATAACCCTTAAGGTTAGTGAGTATCTCATAAGACACTTGTCTTCATCTGAAGGCACATCTTGCCAGAGAGAAATAATGTGTATAAACAGCACAACTTCCAAGGCTACTAAAACACTTGGTAGGTAGCAATCTAGTCTACAACACATGCAGAGTAGTTGTAACTGACTATATAGGCGTATTGTTAAGTATATAGGCAGCAACCAATTAAATATTACCCATGTGGCAATAAGGTTTGCGCCCTCGTTTACTTAACCGTTATAGAAGCATTCCATCATGTCACTCTATAACACATTTTGTCATAGATTGTTAGGAATAGTCAACCAATGCACTATATCCTTTCATCACATGCCCAACTGATAGTATAATGCTAGGAAGCAAACATTATTTGCTAACCTTGGCATTCTCTGTTGGTCCGTATGACCAAATCTAGCATTATTCGATAGTAAGACTAAAGCCATATAAAATTGAACCAGAATCAATTTTATAATTTTTCATGAAAGTATATATGGTTATTAAAACCAAGACATTTCAGAAAAGACATCTATCATGTAAGATTACAACTCATATGTTACACAAGACCAACTTGTATGATATGAGTATTTAAGCAACACCCTATTGTTGCCACTTACATGTCAAAGCGTTTAATCTCCATGTGAGACTTAACGTTGATCCAGTATTACATCTCCATACAATATAAAGTGTGGCTACTGAGTCTATAATTCACTAAGAATTATATTCAGTTACACACAAAATAAAACTGCCGCAAACGCAAAGTTTGCTAACTCATGCAAAGTAAAGTACCAATTTGTACTATTGCACATACTGGAATACTAAATTCCAAATTTTATGATTATCGCCATTAAGCATCAACCTTTTGTTGAGCTATGCGGCAATACATATGAAGCAGTAATTATATTTAACAAATAAAATACACAAAAGGATCACACTTAAGGTATAATGTTCAACATACATACATAGATAATGCTAAGCTTCGATTGGCTAAGTTAATAATCACATGCATAACCCGGAGTCGAAAGTTCACTATGTTCCCAATCATCGTCCTAAAGTTGAATGCATAATGAAAATTAATTTAACCAATAACACAGCTAAGCATTAATCATGCTCCAGACAACATATTTGTCAAGCACAATTTTATAATCCCATGTGGATTATAAGTTTTTTTTTTGAACAACCCAACAATGTTAAACTAATTAACATGTGATGCTAAACTAAATAGCAACTAGTTCATAATGTTAAACCAATTAACATTAAAGCAGGTAATCGTGTATTACTCATGCTTGAACCGTTGCGTAAATATTTCTCGTGCCAAATTCACAAAGAAAATGGTCTAGAAATATTTGGATTGTATTTTATTGGTGATAAAACATAAATACAAAATTTATGTGAAGAGAAATAGTCCATATGACTAATTTCTTTAACTGGATCTTTTAAAAAAATATTGGAACCCTTCATAATTTTATTCTAAGCCGTATGCCGTAGAATAAAATTTAATTAGACCATATGTCTGACATGGACAAATTTTACTGAGATCATGAGATATAAAAATAAAATTTATTTGGACCGTGTGTCCAAAAAAAATATTTTTATATTGAGCATCTCTTCTAAAATAATAATAATATAAGACTCATGCCTTAACTAATTCTATTTTATTTAGCCCATAAGCCCATAAAATAAAATTTACATAGACCATATGTCTCATATAGACAATTTAATTTTATTTAGGTCATAAACCCATAATAAAATTAATTTATAGACCATATGTCTAAAAAAAGAGTCCATCATTATTATATTTTCTTTGACCATATATCAATAGAAGAAATTTAATTTAGACCATATGTCTAAAAGGACCATCTCTTTCCAAAAAAAAAATAACATTAGACTTTAGTCATTTTTACTAGGTTTCAAAACCCAATAAAAAATAATGATTTAGACCATATGTCTAAAATAAGTCCATATTATTTTATTCAACCATATGTTGATAGAAAGAGAATAATTTTAGACCGTCTGTCTAAAATAAGTAAATTTTATTTTTATAGGCCACATAAAATAAAAAAATTAATCTAGACTATATGCCTAAATTAATTTTATTTAAACCATATATTTATTATAGGCCATACAAAATAAAAATTAACAAGACCTTTTGTCAAAAAAAAAAAGTCTATATGACTCCAGAGGCCCAAAAAAAAAGACAAGAGCCCATATCACTTTGTCCAACCCAGTTAATATAGGCTACAAGCCCATATACACACAGCCCACATGGCATATTGGCTCAACAAATGGCTCGGCTCGGCTCATCGAAACGAAAACGGCTCGGTCAGCCGACTTATTCGGCTTGCCGACACTTTTCTTTTTTAGGATGGCTGACACGTGGGAGGCGTGGGATGAAACCCTAGGGTTTCATCTCTTTCTCCCCCACAGTGACCAGCCGTCGCCGCCACAGTAACGTACAGAGCTCCCACAGGAGCAGTCCGCCGCCTGCAGTGGACGAGGCCACCGTGACCGGAGGGCGTAGTGGCAACGAGAACTGCCGCCGTAGCCGCGGGCGTCGCCGGACAAGCGAACAGATCGCGCGCCGCTGCCCATGCCGCCTACCCCTGCCAGCCGTGACTACCGACGAGGATGCAGAAGCTCAGAGCGGCTTGACGACGACAAACGCCGCCTCACCCCGGCCGCGCTGCTCGCCAGTCGCCACCCATGAAGCCTCAACCGACGACCCACTCGTCGTTCCACCTCCACAGATGCAAGCCACCATTTCGGGCACCGGGAAACGAGTCGCCGCCGTCTGCAGCGATCCGCGCCTCGCCGCCGTCTGCAGCAGTCGCGCCTCGCCACCGTCTGCAACGATCCCTGCCTTGCCGCCGTCTGCAGCTGTCCTTCCCTTGTCCACCACCGCCGTGTGCAGTGAACTACCGGGTCGGGTTTACGGGTTTCTTTTCAAAAAAATAGTATTCACCATAGTTCACCAATAAATCCATTCCAATTGCATGTCTTCATGATTAATTACAGCAAATAACCAACAGTCACAACAATCACACAAGATATGACGTATAATCTGTATAATCATGCCAGCATACAACTGTATATTTCTTTTCATTGATCAATAGCATATATTCATCGGTAATTGGAAAATGTTATACAATCCAAAAAAAATTTTTTGTTTTCAGTCAAACAGGAAAACAAACACCTTTTTTTTCGATTGATTAATAACTCATATTAACCAAACAACGGATCAAACAAAATTGATTCCAAGTATACAACCGATTAATTACTGAAATTAATGAATATGCAATATCAAAATTGCAAATTGACCGTAAAATAATTCTAGATTTACATAAAATCGATAGAATCAAACAGAACACAAGCCTATGGCTCCGCTACCAATGAAGGATTTCATCATGCATATACATATAATAGATAAGAACACTTATCTGTAAGTGAAGCGGAAGCATTGTCAAGATCGGGAGCCACGGCTTGGATTACTGGTCGGTGGAGACCGTCACAGTATGTCAGATCGGCCTCCTAGTTTCCACTGTCTAAATCCCTAGTTTACAGTATGCAGGTTATTTGTGTTGTCTGTTGTACTAAAAAATGTACTAGCCACCCCTTTGTGGTGGCTTATATATAGCATAGTTGGGCCCCAATTGAGCCCCAGTTGGGCTTAAGTGAGCACCCCTTATGGGTGGACCCACTATTTTCCAACAGAAAGCATACTAGTTGTATTATATATATTTACACTGGATTTTAGTATCAAAAAAAAATATTTACACTTGATTAGTTTTTGCTGCACGTGTATTGGTATGGTAATTTATAGTTTTACAAAAAATTTTATTATCATTAAAAATAATGAAAAATTATGTAAATTAAAATAATTAATTAATTTATGAACAAATCATGTAAGAAAAGTGATGTCGATCTTTTTCCAAATTTTAATTTACTCATGTTTCCTAATTTAAAATAAAATTCTGTTATACCTTGCATTTTTCTATAGGCCTCTATGTATTTTGATTAGTCAATATAAGGTGTGGTTGAATCTTTTAATTTGGGCTTCTTAGACTTTTAAGAAAGCAAAGAGCTCACTCCTACCTTTTTTTTAGTATTGTTTTGCTTGGACTTTGAAGAAAACAAGAGGCCCACTTCATGAACTTCAAACGTTTGGGGTTTTTTTTTTTTGTCGAAATGAAATTTATTGAAATCAGCATAACCAGGAACCCAAATTACATCGGTCCTAGACAGCACACCAGTACCCTCACGTCCTGAAACTGACAACTCCACAAACCAAACCAACCCAGCAGTATCCCATTTTGCCGCCCTAGTGGATCAAGCCTCTAAGAAGCCCAAGGCCCAGCCTAAGCCGAACCCACAAAACCGCAAACAAGTTCCCAACAAGAAGACCCAACCCAAAGCGAACAGTCAACCATGGAAGAGAGATCCCCTCAAGGATATCTCTAATGAGCCTCATCAAGATCCTCCACAGGCCAGAACAGGTCAAGCCCACCAAACACATAACCCCTCAGATGTTGCCCAAACCCCCATTGGACCTGTCCCCTTCCCAGTTCCTTCCCCCGCCATTTATCCTGTTGTCTCCAACAATTTCAACTATCCAGCCCCGCCCCGATCCCGCAGACATCAGAACCACATGGCAGTAGTCCTTACAGAAGACTACCATCGCATGATTTTCTCCCCCGGTGCATCCAGCTCCGGTATGAATATGGATCGACCGCCTGGTACTCCTCATCCTCGCTGACCAGTCATGTCCCTGGGTTTATACATTCAATCTTTGTAGTGGTTGTCCCAGCTGTCCATGTTGTTTTCTTCTTGTCTAGTTTGTTTGGGATTCTGATCCCTCGTCATTATTATTTTTACTATGATTGTCATATCTCTTGTATAAGATAGAAGTCGACCTGAGCTAACGACTTCTAATCATGTACCTAGCTCACGTATATTTTTAATATACTTCCCGGTTACGACCAAAAAAAGAAACCCAAATTACGTGATAACAGAGTACATAATCTAAGCATGTAAGCCTAAAGCTTAACATCCATTACATCCAATACTTAAGCAAACATAACAACGTTAACTGAAGAAGACATCCAAAATCAGCTCTTTACTCCTCTGTTCTGCTCTAGTTGGAAAATTTTGAGAGTTTTGGAACTAGCTAATGCCAATTGAGCCCTCAGAGTGCTTCCGCATTTGTACAAGCCAACATTGCCAGGCAATCTGATAAGGAGCAGAGCCGGAACGGATCTCTTCTCAGCTTCATACCGCAACCGGGTCGGGAGAAACCGCTCAACCGTACCCAGAACCACATTTTCAGCACCACCTTCGCCACCGGAGGCGTTTACCCATGCTTCCCACAGAAACGTGATTGAAATGGTGCGAAACCTAAACAACAAAATCAATTTCAAAGCATACACCAAAACTTGCAATTTGCAGAACCAAAATATTAAAGAGAGGAGCTAAATAAGCCTCCCCTCTTCACAACCCAATACCTCCATTTGATGGGGGTTTGGGTTGTTATTACAGAAAGAGTTAACTTACACCATATATCATATGTATGTGGCTTGACTTTAAGTGTAGGATATATTTTTAGTGCACTGTCCTACAACGAGTCTTTATAAATGAGGTGGAACTTGGTTTTAAAACTCACCGTTTTAAAACGGTCACTTTAAAGAGGAAGCCCACACGAGTTGCGAGTGGAAAAGAAAGTTAAATTCAAATTAGATACAAGATAAAGAATGAGCCCTCAACATATTCTTTTACAGCTTTGGTACAGCTGTGAAGTAATTGAGGAGTTTAACATGGACATATTTGAGGCTTTATTCATCCATCAAAACAAATTAAAGGAGTGAGTCAGTTTTTTTTGTCTTAAAAAAGTTAGGTTTGAACTTTAACCTTAGAAAAAACTTTGGATATAAGTCTAGGTTGAGCCTATGTAAAAATCTAAGTTAGGGTTGAGTCTTGAAAAAATTCTTATGAAGGTTATAGCTTGAACCATAAAAAATCTAGGATTGTAAAGGTTAAATTTTATATTGAAGAAACTATTTAGTGTATTTGACAAATTTCAAAGGGAGTATTAAGTAGTAGATGTACTCTTTGAGAATAATGGGGATACTCTGAATTGTTGGGTGTGTGATTGTGTAATTGATTGCTCTTTTCTTCTTTTCTCAATCTTCCTTGTATTCATTGTAAATCCAGATTTTGGTAGGAATCTCAATTCCGAATCTTTCATAAAGTTTCTTAGGAGCTAATTCACCCTCTCCCCCTACCTAGGCTTACAAATTCCTCATATATTTGTGTTTGATTGTTCTCTTTTTCTTTTCTCAATCTTCCTTGTATTAATTGTAAATCCAGGATTGGTAGGAATCTCTTATCCAAATCTTTCATAAAGTTTCTTAGGAGCTAATTCACCCCCTCCCCCCCTCTACAAATTAATTATTCATATATTTATTATTTTAATTAAAGTAGTGGTATTATTTATAGCGTATGTTATAATGTTAATTGATTTCTAAATAGAGATAATAATATCACTGTTACCCGTTATCATTGGAGCGTATGTTATTTTAGTTAACTTATTTTTCAAAAATTTATTATTTAAATAAATTATAGATTTATCAATAATTATTTTTCATAACATTTTTTCTCCTTTCACCTATGTTAGTACTTTTGATTTAAACATAACTATTGTTATGAAGAATTTAAATAAATTAAGTTTTCTTATTTTCTAATGGGACATTGGTTTAGAATTTGAATTTATTATTTACTTCCTATCTTTATTTGTTTTTTTTACATATAGAATATATTTTTTAATGATTAAAATAATAAAATATTTTCTTATCTTTGAAAGGTCATGGATAAAAAATTTATAAACTACTCTCCTCGCCTTTCGCAAATTACAAAATTTTTCGTTTATAATCACTACCTTTTTTAAAAGTTTATATATAGAGTATTAAATTTTTGGAGAAGTACATGTTAATTCTCTATTCTTACTATTTTCTTTTCACATATAGATTTTATTTATTTTAATTAGTAAGTTAGTATAATATATTTTTACTTTAATTTTTTTTATATGAGGAAAATAACTCTATTAAATTTCTGGAAAGTTTCATTATTTATATAATTATTTCATATATCATTTCATTTAGTTACTTATTTATCTGTATTAGTATTTTATATTTGTAACATCCACTCTTTTTATATTAATCTTATTGATTAATTATTCTTTGTATTTCTTGTGAGATGTTTATTTTCAGAATTTGCATTAAATTTATATTTATTGATACAATGACTTTGAAGAACCACCGACTAAACTAGAAACTCTATAGAATGGATGGATATTTGATAAATATATTGGAATTCGAATGAAATAACTTAGACAATTAAAGACCAAACTAGGAACTAATGTGGGATTGGTCCAACTAGTAAGTGACTTGGTTTTTCTTAAGCGAAGTTTCGGGTTTGAGTCTTCGTGTATGCGAAAAAATCCTATTGATCAGAGATTCACCCACCATACCCAAGTGCGATATGCGGGTCAAATCCGGATTGATCGGGGCAAAACTCCGGATTTTGGATGGGAAAAAAAAAAAGGACCATACTAAGAATTTGTGAAATAAATATCTCATAACTAAACCAGAATTCGGATGCAAAGTCTTCAAGACGACGAACTCTATTGAATGGATATCCAACAACTACATAAAAACTACATCGGGTAAGGACTTAGAAAACCCCTGACTAATCCAAGAATTCTATTGATATCCGATAACTAGATCCAAATCCAAATACAAAAACTTTGGAAAACCACTAACTAATAAACTAGAAACTAGCCAATCTAATTGACACCATGGCTATGAGTTAATAGATCCGTTATGCGCTCATTTTTTTGCATACGTGTATATAAGGTCTAAGAAATAAGAACGTACATGTTCTCTGTACAGATTAATAATATCAGTCCATAAAATTAAAAAAAAGAGTTAATTACAGAATATCTTTTCTGTTTTTTATTTAGAACAAGAGGAAATATGCTTTCTATTTAAGTAGCGCGGGAGGGGACAAGTAGCAGACATGGGACAAACGCGGTATAGGTTGGTTGAAAGTCTGCGACAACGATAGCAAATATCTCTTCATACACCTCATTATGGTTCTGCTTGAAGCTCTCAAATAAAAAACAACCACAAAAAAATTCCATGAAAAAAATAATACAAACAGATGAAATTAATCTGCCATTCAACGTTTACTTTAAAGGTTCACGTTTCTTTCGAGTTAGAATTCTAAGGCTTCTTAAAGTTGTAGGGTTCGGTCACCATTGTCACTTACATTTTTTCACATATAAAAAATGTGTAACGAAACATATCTATCTATTGCAGCATGAAAAATATTGAAGAAATGGAGGCTGAAACGCCCCGATCCGTATTTACCGTTATACACAGTAAACACGTGGGACCACATACTATTACAACAACCACAGCGGTAAATAACACAACCAACAGATTAAATACATTAAAAGTACATAATACATCAATCGTACTAGTCCCGGTACGGGAACATTAATACTACAAGCATCAATCCATAGAGATAAAAAAACAGCAAGCAGCGGAAGTCTTAAAACAACACAACAATAAATAATGATATGGACATAATGCAACGCAGGATGGATCCGGACCTGGCAGAGGGTGCGCCACAGCTTGCCTCGAACGTACCTGAGCTACGCACAATCAATCTACGCGACCAGGTCGCGCAGGCGAGGGGTGAGTCCGAAGTGCTCACCGGGTAAAATCCATAAGCAAGTATACATATACTTAAACCGTAAATAAAACCAAGTCACA